>JAOWBW010002629.1:0-34391 GCA_026119855.1 Campanula takesimana | reverse complement strand
TATTGTATTCGTGCTAGCATAGATTAGTGTGATCTTGTAAAAGTTTCTCCAATTTGATAATAATATTCTCTCCCTCCCCATAGACGTAGCCAAGTTGGTGACCACGTAAATTTGTGTTCTTGTGATTGCTTGCTTTCATCAAGTCATGTTTATTGCTCTAACAAGTGGTATCAGAGCTCTGGTAACAAGTGGCACCAGAGCTTTTTGGTTCGTGGTTAGAGATGCAGGGATTCCGCTGTAGAGAACGAGAAGATGGTCAAGGAGCAGATTCGATCGACAAGTTCAATGGAAGAATAGTTTTTCTCTCTGGCAGATCAAGATGAAGGCTTTTTTTATAGACAAGATTTATGGGAACTGTTGGAGATTGCAATCAGGGATCGTAAGGATCCCAAAGGTAAGGCAGTCGACACAGGATCTACCCCTGCGGTAGAATTGTCAGAGAAGGACAAACAAACAGCAGCAAAGGAAGCAACAGCGTTGAAGAAGTTAGATCAGAAGGCTCATGCCAAGATCATCAGGCAGTTAGATGATGAGATTCTAACCAATGTTGCAGGAACAGACTCTGGAAGCGATTTTGGTTAAAGTTGGAAGATATGTACATGACACGTTCATTGACCAACAAGTTATACCTGAAGAAGAAGCTGTATGATTGTCATATGACAAACGTACGCCCATTAATAATCATCTTGGTAGATTTACTTCAGCATTACTTGAACTGCGTAATATAGGAGTTATTGTGGATGACGAGGATGCAGCCTTACACCTTTTAGTATCTTTACCTAGTCTTATGAACATTTTGTTGATTCGTGCATAAATCGTAAATACGGTATCACTGTAGAGGAAGTGAAAACTTCTCTCAAGACAAGGGAGTTACGCATAAAGGCGAGTGGGAATGTGGCAGATACCCAGTCATTAGGTTTGGTTGCTAGTAGTAGTAATAAGGACTCTAGTGGGAAGAAGAACAATAAAGGTAATTCTTCACACAAGAGGGGTCCGAAACCTGGGATGTCTGTAATTTCTGCAAGGAGAATGGGCATTGGAAATTCGATTGTCCCAGAAAGAAGCGAGGCGAGGCACCTATCAGAGCAGAGGCCATGGTGGCCAGGGTAGCAGTTCAGATGAGGATTATGCTCTAGTTACATCCAAATTAGCACGCGCATCCGATGCGTGGATTCTTAATTCAGGAGATTCTTACCATATCAGTCCTAGGAGAGAATGGTTTACTGATTACAGGCAGATAGATGGCGGTGATATAAGCATGGCCAACAGTGCAGTCTGCAAGGTTGTCGGTATTGGTTCAATCAAGGTCAGGACTCATGATGGCAGGTTTGTCACTTTGAAAGAGGTTCGACACGTTCCGCTTATGACAAAGAATCTGATTTCTCTTAGTCAGCTAGACAGCAAAGGGTTCAGTTTCAAAGGTAAAGGTGGAGCAGTTAGTGTGTGTAACAGTTCAGAAGTGTTGTTGAGAGGCCTTAAGCGGGGCTCCTTGTATTTCCTCAAGGAAGGATGCTTGCAGGGTTAGCTATGGTTGCATCTGTAGATACCCCGGGAAAGCCCCACAGCTTGGCTAGAGCGGTGATTATCCTAGGATGTCTATTTTGGTTTTATTTGTTAGAGTCGCCACTTATGTTGTTAAACAAACATAAAAAAACCTATAAATAGCCTAATTTATGTACAAAACCAGAGATTCAGGAAAAGACGGGTTCGGGGGTAGGTGACGGAGTGAGAAGTACTTAAACACCCACTCCGCCCCGCTTATAAAAGTCCTTCTAATAATATGAGAAATGTGCTAACAATTGCAAGGGAAAGTAAAGGGAAATAAAAGAGAATTGTTTTATATATTAATTCATGCTAAACAATTACATTAAGAGATAAATGGTAAATTAAAATGGAGTTTAGAATGTTGGAATGTAACCTTGACCAAACTTCAATAGTAAAGTGGCATTTTTGGTTGTATTCCTTTTTATGGAGATTGCACACACATAAGAGAGAAAGAAAGATGAAGAAAGCAAAGAAAGAGTTTATTTAAGAAAAGATGAAGAGATTTAATAAAAAAAGAATAAGAGTTTTAGAAGAAGAGAATGAAATTGTACCTTGTGCTTTAATTAGGAAGAACCAATTTATCTATAGTAACCACTCTTGAAAATGAACTTTTAGCTTAAGAGAGTTTTTGAGTCAAGAATTGGTATTTTTTGTGTTCAAAGAGTCCTCCTTCGCCAAGAAATGTTCCTCCCCTATCCATGGTGGAATGAAGAGGTATGTATAGGTGTAGGGAGAGAGTTTGTGGTCACAAAGATGACCTTTCCCCGGATCAAGCCAAGGCATAATGGTTTTGGGGGTTACAAAGCAGAAAATGAGGGAAATTTGGCAAAATATGATATTCTGGAAGCGGGAGGCGTGCTCGTCCCACCCCCCATGGGATGCGCGCGCCTCCCACAAAGGAGGGCAAATGCGCGCTCGTCCCATCTTCAGAAAATCCATATTTTAGCTCAAAAGTTAACCCCGTTATGCAGTTAAGCCCTGAAACTAACTAAATCAGTCTGAAACATAACGAACGCCACGAAAGTCAACAAAAAACAAAGTAAACAAAGACTCAAGGTTGACCTTGTCACTTAGTCAAGTCCAAGACTAACAGAGTAAGTCAAGAACTTTACGGAAAGTAACGAAAGGTAATGAAAGGTAATAAAACTTAACAGAAAAGAGGAAGATAGAGAATGTGTATGCAATCGGGACATGAGAGGTCCAATGCGGGGTGTCTACAGAGCCCCTCGGCGACGTGGGTTGCGAAGCAAAATGCGTCGACGAAAGAAAGACAACCGCCGAGGACATCGACAAGAGAAAATAAAGACTCGATAAAAATGGGAGATTAAGGGATATAGGTGTTGATGGAAGGGACGGTGATCTCCATGATTCACCGTGGATGAAATATTTGATAAAACGTTGGTGACATGAGATGACTTACCGTGCCAAAGTTTAGAGTCCGATTAGCAGACTTTTGCAGTCTTTTATGCCTCACCTGGAAGCTGACTCTTCGGGCATAGTCCTTTGATGTCTCACCCAGAGACGAACCCCTGTATGTAGTCTGACTCTTCGGGCGTAGTCCTTTGATGTCTCACCTGGAGATGAACCCCATGTAGTCTGACTCTTCGGGCGTAGTCCTTTGATGTCTTCACCTGGAGATGGACCCCCTGTATGTAGTCTGACTCTTTGGGCATAGTCCTTTGAGGTCTCACCTGGAGATGAACCCCTGTAGTCTGACTCTTCGGGCGTAGTCTTTGATGTCTTCACCTGGAGATGGACCCCCTGTATGTAATGTAGTCTTTAATGCCTTACATGGGGCTGACTCTTTGGGCGTAGTCCTTTGATGTCTCACCTGGAAACGGAGAACGCAGTTGTTGGTGTCTGCTATTAGAAGCCGCACTTGTCGTTGTCTGCTGTTAGAAGCCGCACTTGTTGTTGTACCTGTTATGTGTGTAATTTGCAGATATATGTGTTTATGCGAGAAAATGCGTGAAGAGAAATTGTGATTGTGGTGTGATGTGATTTGGAAAGCAGAGATTATATGAGAGAGATTTTGCAAGAATGAAGAAATTTCTTTTGTATGCGATGTGATTTGCAGAAAGCGTAAATGATGTTCCTACCTTCACTTACCATGTCTGCTTTATTTGGGATGGATGTATGATGTTGTGGCTTTGATGAAGAATGTCCATGCTTTGGATGTTGATGAGTTGCTTTCACTTTCGATGGAGTATTGGTGAGATGACATTCTGGATGATGGGTTGGTCGTGCCAAAAGGCTGCCTAAGTATCCCTTGAATAGAATCAGACCAGCGTAGTTCAAGGATGATGGAGAATGCTGGGGAAGAAGCTTAGAGCAAAGCAAAATAAAACACATACTTTTTACACAAGTAAGGAGACAAAGACAAGAAAAAGAAAAATAAAAATCTTTTTTTTTCTTTTTTTTTTAGTTTGTGTGTGAACCATTTTAACCATTGTGTGTTTGTAAATCCAACCCAAGATCAAGTCATGTTCGGTCGAAGTCCAGATTGCCTCGCTTTAATTCCATTGTCGCTGTTGTGCCCAACGAAGATGGATGTCTAGCCCCAAGAGATTTTTCGATTATGAGGCTTCAAAGACTTTCAATGCCGAGATAAGGGGTTGCTGATTGTAAAGCCCCTAGAACGCCTTTGATGCCAAACTTTGAGTGACTTGCATAGCCCCAAGATAAATCAACTCTTGGCCCATTCAAATAAATCATTTTTTGTTGTTGACGTGAGCAAGCCCCAAGAGAAGATTATTGATACCAAGCTTCGAGAGATTGCTAAGCCCCAAATGTCATGTACTTGTTGTTTGCGAGCTTCAAGATGGTGGAATGTGAAGACCTTTTGATGTAAAGCCCCAAAAATGTCTTGGAATCGGCTTGGCCTTATATTGGATGCACCGTTTGGTAGAACTCTTGATATAGATTTCCTTCTTACTCTTACTGGGGGATGAATGGCCTCATTGTGGTCGGTACCCAAATGGCGGAGGGTTTACGTCAAAAGATTCAGTAATGTCTTGTGGTGTCGTCGAGGTCGCGGATGATAAGGTCTTGGTGTGATAAGGTCTCAAATGGGTATGCTTGCTTGAGTCTTATTGAGTTGAACTAATGACGGATCTTCGGATGCAACTAGTGCTTGAGACGCAACTTTGTTTGACCCACACTTTTTGCTCTCGATCTTGAAGAAGGGGGTGGTGTATTGCAGAAATATTGGGATTATTACCCACTATAACCCTATTTTTATAGAGTTTAGCATATTGAATCTTTTTCCTTTTCTCTAAGACTTCCTTCATAATCTCGTCATAAGTCCTAACAAGAATTACCAATTTCATTCATAGCATCGGAGCCCTTGTTTCAAACCAAAATACCTTTGACGTGAAGTACCAGGAGACCCTTGAAGCTTGCTTGGTTCCATGAAGCCATAAGACCATTCCCCATATTTAATTGCTCGGGTATCATCCCACAAAAAGATTGTCAATTGCGAAGCCCCAATATTGCCCTTTGTTTGGATTACTGTAATGTCGTAGCCCAAAAGATTGTAGATTGCGAAGCCCCTTGAGACCTTTGGTGCCAAACTTATTGAGGAATCTTCCAATGTTGCACATGAATTTGCTAGGGTCATCGTTGGGAGGTGAAGTGAATTGCTTCTTGCTGAGGGAGCATTTCAAACTTGATTGTAGCCCCTAGTGTGACACCATTGATTGCAAGTAGAGCGAGAAAGGTATATCCTTGATTGGGGGAACAGGCACGAACACACATGACATGAAGGCTTTTTGACATTCTTGAGATACTTTGAGGATAGTCTCACACATATTTTTTAGCGTAGCCCTTAGGGATCATTAACTGTCAAATGAAGCAGAAGACGCTCTCGTTCTTGAGCCACATAGCCCCTAAGGCGTTGTTGGTCCCAGAGGGCAACAAGGGTATAGAACCGCTAGAGGGGGGTAAATAGCGGTCCAAAACTTTTTCGAAAATACCCTTAAAATCAACCGAGTACTTATCAGTTTGGCCAACTGCGGTTCAAAGCACAAGAACCGAACTGATAAAATGCACAGCGGAGTTTGCGGTTTGGCCAAATAGGTTAGTTAAAGAGTTGGGAGGTTTGACTCAGGTTGAGAAAACACTATGATGCAACTGAATAGTTAAACTTAAAGTTCAAAGGAAAACACAATTCATCTTTCAAGTCATTTCGTATATGGAGACAAGTTAAAAGACCACAAACAAGAAAGATAAATATCAAGACAGAAAATAAAGATCAAACACACAAATTGAAGAGGTTCGTTCTTAAATGAACTACGTCCTCTACCTAGATGGTTAGTCTAGGATTTTCTAATAGCTACTAGACTTGTATTAATTTAGAGGAGGTTTTACAAGATGAATCTAAACTCTAAACAATAAGTCTAACCTAAGCTATAACAACAACCGGTGTTTTCGAAGTATATAATCTATGTGATCATATAAATCGGGTGTGTGTGTGAAAATAAATCAAATGCTCTAAGTATCTAAATGATGGTTGATCAAATGAAAGTCTTTTGGTGTAAAGGCTGAATATGAAAGGTTGTTAGGCTTGAAGCTTTGATGAAGAAAACTGGGTTTGCTATGGAGATGGTTTGAAGATATGAATATCTGGGTTTGAATCTTCAAAGCAAACTTGAACACTTGGGAATGAATCTCTTGAAGCTCAGCAACCTTCATTGTTGAATAATGGAGGCTATTTATAGGCAGAGCACCCTTGTGACCGTTGGGTAAAGATTTGAATCAAATCTGAAGGGTACAGTGCTGTCGAAGTCCCATTGGTTGAGCTGTCATTTTCGTCCTTGGTTTTGTCTTGTAGTCCTAGGTAGTTGTTGCACCACTACCTGACATTTGTCCTTTGTTGCAGAAAGGACTAACGGTAAACAATTCAAACTGATAGACAAACCGACATTCCTTGCAGAAACTCTAAGTTAACTTAGAGTTATTTTGACATGACATAACAACATCCTTTTACGGTTAAAAAGGGAATGTTTGTTTAAGGAATAAATGACATATCTTTAATTCTTCAATAACTGCTCTGCGGTTTCACCAAGCATAGGGGCGGTTTGAAGAATGATCTTGATGGGCGGTTTCATCAAACATGCAAACTGCAGTTTGATGAAAACTGGAGGGCTCCATGTTGGCGGTCTTAAGATGACGGCTTGAAGCACTAAACCGCTAATGATACAACCGAACTATACTCAGCCTAGACAATCAAAAATCTAGAAATGGACTTATCTAAAAATTGAAGTAGAACTTCATTACATGCGGTCCTAAAGTCCATAAAAAGACACGTGGCATGGATCAATCAAATTAAGGTGGGTGTACTAACAATGAATCCTAACAATCTCCCCCTATTTGATTGATGCCATTACCACACTATGATACTAGCAAAACATTGTACTTGGTAAGAACATGTCCGAAATAAATTTCATGAAATTGCATGTCCCAAGTCAATGCACACACGATGCTATACCATAGATTTCTAATCTATCAAAAACAAAGGAAATGAAAAACAGATAGATAAGAAATACATTCAGATGCATATAAAGAGATAAGATAATGAAAATCAGATATGCATGTTTAAACTGAATGTTTAAAACACACACTTTAGAAAAATGTTTTCATGATGAATAAAGTGCATGGGTTTTGAAAATGCAAGCATTGTTTCACAAACAAGTAGTTTGAATAAACAAAGTTTTGAAAACTGAATGCTATGCAGTCATTCTCATTATAATTCAATCATAAAGGATAGTAACTTATAGTGTATGAATTACAAGAGACATCAAAAAGAAAGACTAAGAAATGAAATCTAGTCTACTTCATCTGCAACAGAACCCCTTGCAGCAGCAGCATCATCTGCGGTTTGGTTCTAATCGGTTTGAGCGTCTGGAGCAGCTTGTTCTTCTGCGGCTTGAGAATTAACAGCAGGGGCGGTTTGATCATCATTCCTAGAACTGGAGCCACGGGCGGCTTAAAAAACAAAGTCAGCTGCACGAAGCCGAACTTCATTCGGTTCATCAATCTTTAATTCAATTGCAGCGGCTTACCTGACAAGTTTCCCGGTTCTATACAGGATAAGCTCAGAAGAATCAAACGCATGCTGGGCCAAAATGTCAAGTTTCTCAACAATAGATTGAAGTGTTGCATCAACGGCTTGAAACTTTAAGTTGCAAAGATCATTGTTGGTTCTGATAAGATCTTGAAGAGCCAGTTGATTTTCCAAAATGAAGTTCAATCTCTCATCTAATTGTTGTTGTCTTGATCTATCATCAAATCTCTCATTCACTCTCTCCCCCTTAATGGCATCAAGATCAGTTTGTATAGTGAGGAGATGAGTGTCAAACCAAGAGGAAGCGGTTTGCTGATGAACTTGAATATTTCTAACCGCATCTATCAAATCGGCGGTCGAGGCACGAAGTGGTAAAACCGGATAGGAAGAAAATGAAGGAGGAGGTTCATCAGAAGGAGTGTAGTCTGGCACAGACTCATCATCGGAAGAAAGAGAGATGGTATCATCGGTTTGATGGGAAGGAGAAGAATGCAGTTTAGATTTGCCTTTCAGGAGAGTATGTGCATCTTCTAAGGTTTCACCCATAGACACCCTAATGGCGGTTTCAAATTCTATGGGGTCAAAAGGAAGGGAAAAATAGTAAGGAATAACTTCGGTTTGAGGAGGGGGAGGAACATCATATCTCATATAGTCATCATAGAAAAAGATGGAAGGAGAAGGCACAATGAATAATCTATAGAGATTGGGAATGCAAAGACAATTAAAGAACAAAAAGAATTGGGAGGCAAGAGTGGGATCATTCATAACCTGATAGGCTATTTCAGCCAAGAGCTGTTCTGCAGCGGCTAGAATGATTTGGTCCACAACAGCTTCCATATCGTCTTTGGGAAAAATTGCATAAGGGTTGGGGCGGCCTGACTTGAGAAACCTTTCTTCGGCTTTCGCAGCGGCACGAGCACGAGCCCCAGCCCTTCTATCCCTTAAAGTCTCTGATTTGAACCGCTTCAAGTAGGAAGCCAGTTCAGCAGCACTCTTCCTTTTCCTAGTCTTCGGTTTAATGAATGAAACCGATGGCGGAGCAGATGGTGAAACTGAAGACAGAGCCATCGGTTGGACCGACGTAGATGGTTTAACTGGAGATGGAAAAACCGTCGTTGAAGCATAAGGAAGATCTGGAGATGAAGTACTGGAACCTGGTTTAGCCGGAGATGATTGAACTGGAGAGGGAGTATGATCAGGAGAGTTAAAGTCCAGTTTTCTCTGAATTGAAGGAGGGGAGACTTCAACCATCATTGGGTCAATACCTGCCTTTCTCATCTCAGCTCTTTCTCTTAATTCTTTTGCAAAAGCACCTTCAAGAGGTGAGTGATCTCTTTTGTAATCAGCCTCACTGAAGTCAACTGCTCCTGGTGGCCTTAACTGCCAATGTTCCACAAAATCACTTTTCTTCACCAACTTTCTTTTCTTCTTTGGCGGTTGAACCTCAAGAATTGCAACATCTTGCTCAGGTTCAAGTAGTGCCTCAGACACATCAGTCTGTTCAGGCAAAATTTCAGCCTCAAACACCTCGGTTGATCAATCTGAACTGCAACCTCCGACACTTCAGTCTGCTCAGGCTTGGTTTGAGTAGAAGGTTTAAGGTTTGGAAGGGCATTATAAATGGCAGCCAACTGTTCATCAGTGAACTGAACAGAGGGTGGTTTAGAAGTTGGAGGTTTAGGAAGAGGGGAGATAGGAATGAAAAGATGAGGTGAAGGAATGAGTTCTGGAATTGATTTGGCTTTGGCAGCTTTGAGAGAGGAGGCATCCATTGCAAAGTTAAGGGATTTCTCCACATTCTGATGTAATGGGGAGAGAGGTTTAATTTGAGGTTTTGGAATGGAGGGTTTAGAAGTGATAGGTTTAGAGAGAGTAGGTGATAGTCTGATAGGGGGAAAAGAGGTTGAAGAAGATGAAGGTTTTGATGACGGTTTGGATAAGGGTTTAGTGGGCGGTTTGGATAAGTCGGCTTTTGTAATAATTGAAGGGATTTGAGCGGTTCCCTTTCTCTTCCTTGGAGCAGCGGTTTCCTTGGGACGAGCCGCAGGTTTAGACCGAACTGCAGGCTCCCCCTCAACCGCAGGCTCCCCCTCAGCCTGTACCGCGGTCTGGGCAAGATGGCTTAAACCTAATTTGTTCAATGTAGCGGTCTGACCTTCATTTCTTAACATCGTAGCATGGGCCTGATCAGCAATTTCACCAGCATACGGTTTCCCAGACTTGTTGAGTCGGGCCTCAGGAAATGGACCTCTTTCGGCTTCAGGAAGAGGGTCTTCATTCCAAACTTCCTGTGCAAACCGCCATCCGTGAGAGGTTCTGAAAGTATCAAACTTTGATAACCCAAAATTGACTTCTCCACTGGGTCTAACCAATACTCCTTGTTGTCAGCAGAGAACTTGAAAATGTCAGTATCTTGGTGCAGGAACTTAGTCAGCAACCTGCAGTGAGTTCTGATCTTGGATTTTCCAGCGGCTTTAGCAGCATGGAGGCGGTTTAGGGCATTGATGATCTCCTTCATCACAACCTTGGGCCAGTGCAGTTTCTTCCCCTTAAGAATTGCCACACAGTAAGCATACTGTTCAGAGGTAAAGTTGTTGTGGTTCCCATTCTTGCACATAATCCCAGAATCAACTAATTCACATAAATGAGCCATTACTTCTCTAAAGTCCATTTTGGAGGAATTCTTGGTGGAGAAAGAATTAACTCCAATCAACTTCATAGTTGTATTGCTCAGAAGTTTCAGTTTTATCCCCACAACTCCAGAATTCTCAAGACCAGCCAATACTGCTATCTTGGAGGCGGTTAGGATCACTTCTTTGTTACGTACGGTGGACTTGATAGCATCCTCAACTTTTACTTCTCCTGTCTCTAGATCTCTGATCGGTTCTCCCCTAACATCCATCAAGGCTGCATTGGTTGCAACCCCGTTTTCAAAGAATTCAGTGCAGATGATTGTAACAAACTGCGGTTCATCCATAAGAAACAGAGGGAGCAGCTTCGCATCACTCAGAAGTTTGAGGAGCTTCCTTCCAACTGCATCTTGTTTAACTTCCTCTTCTAGTATCCTAGAACCGGGTACAAAGTTTGAAGGATCCTGAAAAAAAATATTCTAAGTCAGAAATAGCTTAAAGAATGATAGTTTGAATCCTTAAGCAAACCGCGGTTTGATTAAGTCTTACAAACTATAACAAGGAATCCTAACAATGAAAACATGCGGTTCAAGGAGAGTAAGGGTAAAAATGTAAAAACAAAAAATGAGAGAATAGTAAAGATAAAACGAATCAAAGAGGGAAGATTTTGAAAAATAGTTTGAATGAAGAACACGAAAAACAGAGTATGAACATGCAAAACAAAATCTTAACCAAAATATGAAAGAATTATACCAAAACGACCAAAAAGGGCAGATCCTAACAAAGTTCTAAATAAACTAAGACAAATAACATCATTAGAACCCAGAAATTGCAAAAGTGCGCAAGAACACCAAATAACCCAAAAATCGATTTTGTTCAAAATTGAACACAAATCTCAAAACAAAGTAATCAAACAGTATATATAAGTAAATGCGAGCACAATCCAACCAAGAAATTGAAGAAAAAGCATTAAAAAAAAAGACTAAGGAAGATGAACAAGCTTTTTCAAGCAACAATGGCGGACAAGTAAGATAAATACTGAGTTAGGGTTCAGAAATTCATACCATATCAGGCTTCGATGGTTTGGAAGATGATGAAGTAGAAGCAAGATCAATGGTTTTCTTTGGTGCCATTTCAAGAATCGTTTGAAGTAGGAAATATTAGAGAGAGAACGGAGAGTGTGCAGAGAAGGTGCAGAGGAGAGAGAGAGATTTTGCTAAAAGAAGTAAGAAGTTAAAAAGTTAAATTGAAAAAATGGTTTGTCTTTTATACTCAATTAACCACCTCGGGTAGTGGAGCGACCTTTACGGCGGAAGGAAACTTAACCGTCAGCGTACATGTCGATTCGCATTCAATGCGGCAGAGATAATTGCAAAAAGGTCCTTAAAGAATGAAGTGACATAAAGTAGGGACTAAAATGCAATTTCATACCTGAGCGGTTTGAGTAAACCGACTTACCTTTTCCTCATTCTCGGTTTTGATGAAACCGATATCTCTCAGATCTGTCTTAGGTTTCAGTAGAGAAAACCGAGTCCTTGCTTTGACAATTCGGTTTGGATCAAACTGAATTTGTTCTTCTTGACTCTTCGATTTGAGTGGAATCTTTAGCCGAACCATTATTGTTGCGGTTTCGTCGATTGAACCGCAAGCTATTTGCATTTTCTTAATAGAGCCAAAATACTTAACAAAAATCATTAAAAAAAATAATTAGGCATGAATTATATTAAGTAAGTTCCAGCATACCCATTTCTCCTCGTAAATGAAAGAACCTAGAATTTTCAAGCGGTTTGGTGAGAATATCTGCAATTTGATCATCGGTTCCCACCTTTGCTAGAAAAATGTTCTTCTTTTCAACATGATCTTTGAGGAAATGATATCTTATGTCAATGTGCTTGGTTTTTGAATGTTGTACTGGATTGTTGGAGATTGATATTGCTGCGGTACTATCACAGTAGATAGGGCAGTTTTTCTCAAATACTTCATAGTCTTCCAACTGCTGTTTCATCCAGAGAATTTGAGAGCAACAGCTTCCAGCTGCTATGTATTCAGCTTCAGCATTTGAGACTGAAACCGATGCTTGTTTCTTGCTGGACCATGATACAAGCCGAGATCCAAGGAACTGACATGTACCACTAGTGCTCTTTCTATCAATCTTACATGCTGCAAAGTCAGCATCTGAATAACCTAACAAATCAAATGAAGATTCTTTGGAGTACCAAAGTCCAAGGTTAACAGAGCCACATAAATATCTAATAATACGTTTAACAGCTATAAGATGAGATTCTCTAGGGTCAGCTTGAAATCTAGCACAAACACACACACTGAACATTATATCTGGCCTACTTGCAGTTAAGTAAAAAAGAGAGCCAATCATACCTCGGTAGAGTGTCTGATTCACTTTCTTACCTTGTTCATCTCGATCCAAACTGCAGGCCTTTTGCATTGGGGTATCAACTGGCTTAGCAGTTTCAAGCCCAAATTTCTTGATCAAGTCTTTGGTATATTTGGCTTGGTTGATAAAGATTCCATCATGACATTGCTTGATTTGGAGTCCAAGAAAGAATGTCAACTCTCCCATCATACTCATCTCAAATTTACCTTTCATAAGCTTCTTAAACTTAACACACATAGTTTCATTAGTAGAACCGAAAATAATATCATCAACGTATATTTGAACTAATAATGAATGACCTTTGTGTTTAGCTATAAATAGAGTTGTATCAATTTTACCTCTAGAGAAGCCTTGTTCAATAAGAAATTTAGATAGAGTGTCATACCATGCTCTTGGAGCTTGTTTGAGTCCATACAAGGCCTTCTTGAGCTTGAAGACATGATTATGATATTTGTTGTCTTCAAATCCTGGCGGTTGAGCTACATAAACTTCTTCTTGTAGTTCACCATTCAGAAATGTACTCTTCACATCTATTTGATATAACTTGAATTTCTTGAAGGAGTCATAGGCCAGGAACAATCTAATGGCTTCAAGTCTGGCTACAGGGGCAAAGGTTTCATAATAATCAATCCCTTCTTCTTGCCTATAACCTTGAGCAACCAACCTTGCTTTGTTTCTTGTTATAGTACCATTTTCATCCATCTTATTTCTGTATACCCATTTTGTTCCAATTACAGTGTGATCTCTGGGCCTTGGAACTAGAGTCCAAACTCTGCATCTTTCAAACTGATTGAGCTCTTCTTGCATTACAGCTACCCAACTTGGATCACTTAGAGCTTCATCTACCTTCTTGGGTTCCATCTGAGATAACAATGCGGTTGTGAACAAACTATGGTTATCTCTATGAGTTAAGCTTCCTCTTGTTTGAACACCAGAACTGATAGGACCTATAACATTGGTTGTTGGATGGTCTCTATGCTCATTGATTTCTGGAGGGAGGTCTTCATGAACCACTATTTCTTGAAGATTTTCTAGTGGAGGCTCTTCTTGATAATCATTGAAGTCTTCATTGAAGGTGATGTTTGGAACTGGATCAACTGTAACGGCCATCCTCAATCTCGTTAAATATTTGACTTATTTGTTAAATTTTTGACTTGCTTGTTAAATTCTTGGCTAGCATAATTATATGCTATTTTATTTGAGTTAATTATTTAACTACTTTAGAAAGTTAAGGTGGTTAAATGTTAAAGTTGAAAGTTTAGGGGCCTTTTTGTCAAAGTTAGAACTTGAGGGGCCTAGTTGCAATTCTTGGATAGTTGCAAGTATATCTTGGGTTGCCTTCTTCTCAGAAAGCATTTTACCCAAATCATTCTCGTACTTTCCTCTGTTTCATAGAAGGGAGTTCAGTTTTACCCTATTCTCGACTCCTCGAGCTTAATTATCCCTCTGTTCGTGATTCTGGTCCCGGATAAATATTCGTGGCGTTGAATAGAACATTCCAGGCCGATCAGAAATTAATTTGGGTCAACTTGATTTCGGACTAGGTAAGCTATTGACTCCCCCTTACTTGTAATAACATGCATATATGTTATTCCCGCTACTTGTTCTTATTAAAATTGTGTTTTGAGCAATTTTTGTGATACTTGTAATTTTGGGATGAAGGGAGTATAAATATACTGCGTATGCGTATGAAGGAAACTTGAAAAAGTATACTCCTGGGTTTGTCAAAAGATTAGTAGGAAAATTATACTCCTATTCGTGAGACGGTAAAATAGTAACTTGATTTAAATATTATTAGAAAAATTGTACCATTATTTGTGGTACGGGAAAATGAATGGAAGTATCCCTAAATGTTTATACTAGTATATTAGAAAATTATACTTATACTTTTGGGACGGTGAATTATTTAAATGGAATAAAAGAGAATTATTCTATTACTTGTGGGACGGTGATAAATTAATAAAGTGTCCCTATAGAAGTGTTCCGAGCATGTTAAAATGCACTCTTGAGTGTTAGAAAGTGTTAGTGGGTTTATACTCCTACGCTTAGGACGGAGAATTCTAAGCCTGGGAAAGATGTTGAGTTTGCTGGAAATTTTGACCAGGCGCCCGCCCACTTAGTGACCAAGCGGCCGCCCATTTGGCCAGAAGTTTTGGTTTTTAAAAAGCCTTGGATGAGCGCCCGCCCGGTCCCCTGTTTCAACCAAAGTGTTTTAAATCTAAATAGAGATGAAAGTTTATCCCTCCTAAGGCATAGAGCCTTAGTATAAGATGTCCTAGAAAGTGTTGTGACACCTTAGGGGCATCAGAAGTGAGTCTTGAATATGATTACTCATTAAATTAAAATGAGAACTTGAGTATAAAAGGAAGAACTCTTTTATATGTATTGAAAGTGCTATGAACAAGCACTTATGTGTTATGCTTGTCTTGGAACCTATGTTTGTGCACCTTGAGAGCACCAAATTAGTGTCTTGAGCTCGAATATCCTATGTAGGGGGTTATGAACTTGTAAGTATGAGTGGTATAGCTCATTTACTTAATGTGAACTCGAAGTATTCTTGGTCTAGGTTTAGGGTAATACCCTAGATGGCCTAGATGAGTGTTGTAGAACACTCTAGTACTGAAAAATAGTCTCTTTGTGAACAAATGAAATGTGGACTTGAATCATAATTAAATGATAACTTGAGTATAAGAGTAGTACCTCTTTTATGTGTCTTGAAGTTAATGTTTGTGTATCTTAGGGGCACCAACTAATATCTTGAGCTTGAATGTCCTAAGAAAAGGATTGGAAAATAATTCGTGAAAGATGTATAATTCATCTTCATAGCTTGAACTTGAAGTATAAGATAATTAACTCTTGTACATGTTTAACCATCCAAAGAAATGGATTGAGAACTTGGATATAAGATGATAAAATCTTGTATATGTATTGAATGTCTTGAATGTAACACCCATCGAATTTCTTGTTAAATATTTGACATACTTGTTAAATTCTTGAACTTGCATGTTATGTGTTAGTTTTACTTGGGTTAAATTTTTAACTACTTTAAATAGTTAAGGTAGTTAAATGTCTAGTTTTGACTTTTGGGTCATTTGTGAAAATTGGACTTTAGGGGTCTTTTTGTTAAAAGTGAAACTTGAGGGGCCTAAGTGCAATTGTTTGAAAGTTCAAAGTATATCAACTTGTTTGGTTCCTTCTCTGGGTCATTTTACCCAAATTTCTTACGTATACTCCTTCTGTTCTAAAAAGCTAGGTTAGGGTTTCACCCTATTCTCGACTCCTCGAGTTTAATTATCCCTCCGTTCTTGATTCTGATCCCGGATTAATATTCGTGGCGTTGAATAGAGCGTTCCAGGCCGAACAGAAATAAGTTTGGGTCAACTTGAATTTTGACTAGGTAAGTTATTAGCTCCCCCTTGCTTGTAATAACATGCATAAATGTTATTCTCGATACTTGTGAATGTTAATTTCGTGTTTGGGGTGATTTTTGTGGTACTTGTAATTATGGGACAAGGGGAGTATAAAAGACTTGGTAAAAAGGGAAATTATACTTGAACAATTTGTTTTGAAGTAGGCTTTTATGCCCTGGGTATTGTTAAAACGTTAGTAAAAGTTACTCCTACGCTTGGGACGGAGAATTGTTAAGTTTGAACTAAGGGGAAAACTACCAAATTGTACCGAGCACGGTCGTGCGCCTTTATTTGGCACGGTCGTGCCAAATATCACCTTTAGGCAAAGTTCCTCGACAGTGTTAGCACGGTCGTGTGCCTTTTATTGGCACGGTCGTGCCGAAAATTAGTTTTGTGTGAGAACTCTCGACCTTGATGGCACGGTCGTGCCATTTTTGCACACGCGGTCGTGCCAAGTGGGAATTCTGATTTTCCTTCTTGAATTGTTTCCTCCATAACTTTCTATAGGAAAGTCAGAATCAAGATCCGAAAGAAGATGAATAACCTAGACTCAGAGGGCTATTCAAAGACTAAATTAATGAGGTTCTAAGGTGATTGTCTAGAGCACCTAGATAGGTGTTTTAGGACATTGAACTTAAGTATAAGAGTAGTAGCTCTTCCTTATGTCTTGAAAGTGCTATGAACAAGCACTAATGTGTTATACTTGTTGTACACCCTAGAGGCATTAGCATAAGGTCTTAGACTTGAACATCCTAAGAATAGGATTTGGATTTTGTATGAGTAAATGTATAACTCTTATACTTGCTTGAACATCCATAGAAATGGATTAAGACTTGAATATAAGATAATAAAATCTTGTACTTGGCTTGACACCAATACATATGTATGGTAGTGAACTTGAAAGTGCTATGAACAAGCACTAACGTGTATGAGACATGTTCTTGTTGTGTATGTGCAAACATTGCATACATTTGCTGGATACAAGGTGACTTCTTGATTACTTGAAGCATGTTCCTTGTTGAGCTAGTCCACTACTTTTAGATTAGTTCTTTTCCTGTAGTTCAAGTAAATATCTACTTGTACCTTCTTGTGTGAGTCCAGCTGGTTCTCCTTGCTTGTTCGAAAATGTATAGGTTCACGCTTGTCGCGAGAGCTGGGGTTTAAGTGACAATCGGGTCCCTATGTATTTCCGCCTGACCCCTTACTACCGGCCATAGTAAGGGCATAGCTTCCTTAGTTGGAGCAATAAGCCTGACTTAAGTGAATGCTAAACTCCTGTCTTGAGCACCTCATGAATACTCATGAGTCGTGATATTGGGAATGACACTGGTTACCGGGTCTTCTGATACATACTGAATAATCAGTTCCTGTTATTGATCGTGATTGTCAAAGTAATACAAGCTACGACAACAATGGTATTCTTGGGAGGAATAAGGAAGGAAACAATATCCTTATAACTTACTTGTTTAGCCTTATGTGCTACTTGATGAGTGGATTATCCTCCCATATACTGTTACTTGATGATACTTGATAAATGATTACTTAAGTATCTACTTGAATTGCATGATAACATGTCATGTAGTTGCATCTAATAGCTTACTGAGATTTATCTCACCCTTTATTTGTTTCCCCCCCCCAGGAAAGGAAGGATAGTGCGCAGTGAGGCTCGACATAGTTGGGAGCTTACTTCACAGGTCGTGATTATTTTGGGGCTTGTGTCCTTTTACACTTGGTGAGGACGATGTATTATGGGTTTTGTAACTCCTTATTTTGGGGTAGACAGTCTTGTTCAGTTCTTGTTGTCACTAGACATCTTGTATAGTACTCTTAATGCCAGCTTATGTGCTAGGCATGTTTCCTCTGTGTATGTACTAAGTTTGGTTTTCAATTTTCTTGTCTAGAACTCGTGTTGTGAGCTAGTATAGCTCCTTACTCTAGAGTGTATATATATATCATGTCAGTTGTTAAACAAATGTCATTAAGTTTCTTGTTAAGTTTCTTGTTCCTCGTTAGGCACTCCATCCAGGTTCGAGGTTCTATTAGGGGATCCCGGGACCTGGGGGCGTGTCATTGAATGTCCTGAATGTCTTGAATGTCCTGAATGTCTTGAATGTCTTAAGTTGAGACAGTAACTTGAAGTATAAGACAATAAAATCTTGTACATGACTTGAACATCCAAATAATTGGATTAAGACTTGAATATAAGATTATAAAATCTTGTACGTGCCTTGACACCAATATATGTGTATGGTAATAAACTTGAAAGATCCTTGATGTGTATATGCAAATCTTGCATATAGTTACTTGATAGAATGTGGATTCTTGATTACTTGATACATGGTATGAATAACCAAAAGAGTTGGGATATGGAACTAGATAGAGAATGATTAACTCTACTACATACTTGAATTTAATACGTGTGTATTGTAAGTGTTATGAACAAACACTAAAGTTCTAGTGATTGGTTTTTAATCGTGTATATACTCAATGAAGTATATAAAGAATAAAGAAGATATCTTGTCTTGAAATGGGTTCCTAAAAGTATATTAGGGACTAGTGTAATATGAAGATAATTCATATAATCGTGAATACTATGATTTAAGTTAATAAGAATAACTACAGAACACAATATGTGTTGGAAAATGTATTCGATTATTAACGATACATATACGTGAGATATGACTGTGACTAGGTATGATGTGACTTATTCTTCTACGTATTTAGAGTCTAAGGTATTGGGCTCTATTTGATAGTAAGGGTATCGTGATAGACACTTTAATGTGTTAAACGTGATATGAATATGTACGTGCAAACTTGGCATGTGACAAAGTGATATAGAATGATATACCCTACTACTTGTTTGAGGTCTGTTATTAATAGACTTTAACTTGGATTGACCGTGTTATATGGACACTCTACGTGCCATTGTTAGATTGATTTGTCTTCGCAATGATTGCGTACGTGTACTTGTATTCTCGTGAGCACATGATACATGATTACATGGTGCATATTCTCGTGAGCACATGATACAGATTACATGGTGCATATTCTCGTGAGCACATGATACATGATTACATGGTGCATAAAGACTGGTCCACTAATATGGGACTTAGTTCTATTCTCGTAGTTCAAGTAAACATCTACTTGTGCATTCTTGTGTGAGTCCAGCTGGTTCTCCTTGCTTGTTCGGAAATATATAGGTTCACGCTTGTCGCGAGAGCTGGGGCTTAAGTGACAATCGGGTCCCTATGTATTTGCGCTTGACCCCTTACTACCGGCCATAGTAAGGGCATAGCTTCCTTGGTTGGAGCAATAAGCCTGACTTAAGTGAATGCTAACTCGTGAACACCTCGTGAATCTTGTTCTTGGAAATGACACTGGTTACCGGGTCTTCTTATATACTGCAATAGCAGTCTCTTGATCTTGATCGTGGTTGTCCTCAGCTATACAAGCATCGACAACAATGGTATTCTTGGTATTCTTGGGAGAAATAAGGAAGGATTCAGGTAATGATACGTGATAGGCCTATATGCATCTTGGTGAGTTGGTCTAGCCTCTCACACTACTTGACTACTTGTTACCTGATCATATCTTGGGCTTGATTACTTGTTGGGTTGGCTTAGCCTCTCATATACTTGTTACTTGATGATACTTGATATATGATTACTTGAGTATCTACTTGAATTGCATGATAACATGTCATGTAGATGCATGTTAATAGCTTACTGAGATTTATCTCACCCTTTATTTGTTTCCCCCCCCCCCCAGGAAAGCAGGGGATAGTACGCAGTGAGGCTCGACATAGCTGGGAACTTAATCAGCAGGATGTTTTTGTTTGAAGCTAGTGTCCTTTTAATATATTGGTAAGGACGAGGTTGTATGAGTTATTAAACTCTGGGTTTGTTTTGGGGTAGACTCGTGTAGTACTTGTTGTCTCTAGTCAGTTCTTGATGCCAGCTTATTTGCTAGGCATGTCTTCCGCTGTATGTAACCATGTTTGGTTTTAATTTTCTTGGTCTAGAACTCGTTGTGAGCTATCTTAGCTCCTTACTCTTGAGTATATATATCATGTCAGTTTGTTTCTAACAGGTATTGTTCATGTTTCCCGTTAGTTTCTTGTTCCTTGTTAGTTACACGCACCAGGTTCGAGGTTCTATTAGGGGATCCCGGGACTTGGGGCGTGTCATCAACGGTTTGAATGGGATCAGAAGAGTGAGGTTCTACAGCAAAACCTTCGGTTTGATTTGGAGCTGCTGGAGAACCTGATGGAGCGGTTTGAGTAGGTTGGTCATTTGCGGTTGCATGATTAGGGTAAGATGTACCTGTCTCAAAACCACTAAAATCATCAGCAACATTTGGAGCCATATGTGGCTCAAGAAGATCATGTTTATCAAATGTAACATGGACTGACTCTACAATTTTTAATGAAGTTTTATTGAAACAACGAAAAGCTTTAGAGTGTTTTGAATAACCAACAAAAATACCTTCATCGGCTTTAGCATCAAATTTACCTCGATGCTCTTTGCCATTGTACAAGATGTAGCACTTGCATCCAAATATCTTGAAGAAGGCAATGTTAGGTGATCTGCCTCTCCACAATTCATAAGGAGTCTTGTTGTGAACTTTGATGATGAGGGAGCGGTTCTGGGTATGCGGTATTGACAGCTTCGGCCCAGAAGTACTTGGGAAGCTTGGCTTCTGCAATCATAGTCTTTCCTGCTTCAATCAAAGTTCTGTTCTTTCTTTCCACTACTCCATTCTGTTGTGGAACTCCAGCGGCAGAGAAATTATGATCAATTCCATGATCATCACAATATTGGGCAACACCATTGTTTGTAAATTCGGTTCCATTATCTGAACGCACGGCAACAATGTCATCCAATTTCTGAGTTTGGAGCTGTCTAAAGAGAGCGGTTACGATGCCATAAGTATCATCTTTAGAGGCCATCATTTCAACCCATGTATATCTTGAATAATCATCAACCACCATAAGTGTATAGCGGTTTCCTCCTATACTGGCGGTTGGGACAGGTCCAAATAAATCCATGTGAAGCAGTTGTAAACAGCGGTTCGTTGAAGGCGCGGTTTTACTAGGAAATGACTGTTTGGGCTGCTTTCCAAGCTGGCATGCTTTACATTTTTCATCATGATGGTCAGCCACTTTGGGTAGTCCTTTTACTAGACCATCCCTGTGCAGTTTTGCTAGATACTTGAAGTTCAAGTGGCTGAGCCGCTTATGCCATAACCAGCTGCTTTCACTTATATTTTTTGCTACAAAACAGAGGTCAGCAATAGAAACAATATTGATTAAATCTATCATATATACATCACCTGTTCTGTTGCCAGTCAGTAGAGTAACTCCGGAAGTTGCATCTTTGATGAAACAATTAGTTGAAGTAAAGTTGCAGTTCATTCCCTTGTCACAAAACTGAGATATGGAGAGAAGGTTGTGCTTGAGTCCTTCTACTAGTGACACATTTTCAATGGTCACTTTTCCACGTTTGATTGCTCCATATCCTATTGTTTCTCCTTTCTTGTTATTTCCAAACACTACTGGGGGGCCTCTCATACTGATGAAATCACAAAGAAGTTCATTATCTCCAGTAATTTGTCGTGAGCAACCACTATCCAAGTACCAAAGATCCTTATTCTTCTTTGCGGTTCCAGCCATAAAACATGAAATTTGAAAAATAAACATGAAAGGTTTTGGTCCCCCTTATTCCTTGGGTCCTAGGGTTAGCAGCTTTTTAGGACCCACACCTGTTTGACCTTAGGATTTTTACGTCCCTTGGCATTGGGTGTGAATCTTAAAAGACAATGACCATCACTATGACCAAAATCAGCACAAATAGCACAATGAATAAATCCAGGTTTTAGTTGCGGTTTTACAAACCCTTTACTGACCTTCGGTTTCTCATATTTTACTGGGTCAGCGGTTTTGGCTTTAACAAAGATTACCTTCTTGAGCTCAACCTTCCTCTTAGGTGCGGCTTTAGGGAAAATGATAGGAATTTCCTTAAACCGACTAGGAGCGGTGTCACGACCCGAAAACCCGCCTCTATTTTCTTAGTAATAAATATTTAATTATTTATTTATGGCTTATTTATTTATTTAAATTATTTATTTATTTAAATATTATTGTGTGAATTTTGTGTTTCATGATGTAGTCGTGCCTAGAATTTTAATTAATCAATTGTGCTAGGTGTGTAGTGAGGGATTTATTGGTAGTGTTTGGTTTGGGTTCATTTTGCCCTAGGTAGAAGTGAGGGGTTATTTGTGAAACCTTTTTCTAATAATTCTCACCCACTCCCTCCTTTCTCCCTCACCCCACCCCTCTAGCCCCCCCCCCTCTACCCGGTTCTCTCTCTCTCCCCCCCCCTCCTCTCTTTCTTTTCACTCTTACACTCAACCTCCCACAAACACTCATCTCTCTCTCTCTCTCTTTTCCTCCATTGTAGAAGGTAAGTCTATCTCTCCTTCTCTCTTCTTTTTAGTCCTCTTCCTCTCATTGTTTATCATTTCTCATAAAATGAAACTTGTTTAGATCGTCGATAGGATCGTAGAGGGCTAAGAATATTCGAATTCTGTCAACTTTGAGAAAATCCGGGTAAGTTACTTTTCCCCCATTTATGTTAAAAATGCTCATCTTTAACTCTATTGATGTTCTTGTTGATATCCATGGCTTCTTTGGTTGAGTTTAGAATTTATTTGGATTTTTGGTTAAAAGTTGTGATAATATGAATATTGAGATTAAATCTTGATTTGTGTGGTTAAATGTTGTTATCTAGGTCTCCTAGAAGTTCATATGTTATTTTAGTACATTGTTAAGAGTATTGGAAGTGTTGATTTTGGGTGAATATGAATTAGCAAGATTTTGGGTTTTGATTTTGGTATGAATGTGTTAAACCCAGCAGGATTTTGCCCAGCCGCGTAGACCGGGCGCCCGCCCATAAGGCCTCAGGCGCCCGCCCACTTTCCCCTTTCCTGACCATTAGTTTCTGTTATAATGGGCGCCCGCCCGCCCTGTTTTTCTGGAAATCATTCCTTGTTTATTTTAGGTTGAATTGTATACTCGGCCTAGACTTTGGGTGCCACTCTAATTTAATTAAATAGACATTGTGGGATATTCTAGTGTTGAAAGTGGTCCCTTTGTGAATAATGGTGTTATGGAATTTGATCAAGGGTTGCTTGGGAATGTTTGGGCATCTTAGGATGTGTTCGTGATTATTCCAATCAGATTGATTTTGGATAAGACTTGGTCTAAGTTTTGGGTGATATCCTATAGTACTTAGAGGGTTAGCACCAAAGTGTTTGGTATGGGCTCTTGTCTTGGACTCGTCTAGTCTTAATGATCATTGTTGGATGAGCTCTTTATGAGAAATTCCGTTTATCGTTATTGAACTCTCTTATGTGGAACTTCTTGTGTTCGTTGTTGTTGAACTCTTCGTGAATAACCGTTTGTAACTTTATGGTGATTGTTTGGATTGGTTCACCTTTTTGGTGATTATTTGGAATGGTTCCCTACTTCGGAATCATGAGTTGTTTAATTGAGCTAGTAATTGTTACTTGGCATTTATTTGAAAGACCAGCTGGTATTTGTGGTTGTGTCGGGAGATGGAAAAGATTATAATGGCAACGAGCCGAGTCAATTATAATGTTGACCATTGGTTTGCCCCATTATTTCCCTCCTCCAGATTGGCCTTGGATGTGAGATGAGCTAGCTCCTTTCTTGGGTGTTGTCTAGCTATTATAAAGGGTTGCGACTTTGTGTCGTATACTCAGTTATCGTTTGGTTATTGGTTCCGGTACCGGGGTTTTCTCTTCAGCTCTTATGCTTCTATCGTTGATTGGTTTATCGGCTCTTTGGTGCTGCTTATTGATGCTTCTCTTCGATGCGGCCCTATCGTCAGTGATCAGATTGTTATATCCTTTATTGGGGAAACCTTGGCTCAGTATCCTTTGTTACTTGTTTATTTCCGCTGCTATCTGTTAGATGATATTTGCTACGTGCTATGTGAGATATTATTATTGTTTATTGCATCATAGCATGTCATGTAGTTGCATTAGTAACTTATTGAGATTTATCTCACCCCCTTTCTTTTATCTTTGTTTTTCCTTAACCCCCCCCAGGAGGAAAGGATTAGGATTTGCGGATCGAGGAGGACGTCGAGAGGATTGAGATTTTGGGCAGGTTGTTATTGATCGGTTTACATTATTTAAATGTATAACCTTTTGGGGATAGTCTTACCAACATTGACGTCATTAAGATTTGTAATCTTTTGTATTTTTGGTGTGAGCTTGTGGAGCTTATACTAGTAGTTTATTGTTGTTATTAAACTTGGATTTCTAAAACTTTGTTTTAAACCTTTTGGGTATAAAAATGGAATTTTTAACTTCAGTATTTTGGTGTATTGTTGTAAGTCGACGTCCAGTTCGCGCGCTCTTGGCCCGCGGGATCGGGGTCGCGACAGTTGGTATCAGAGCTATGGTTTAGCTCTAAGTATAAGTCTAGGTGGACTAGTATGACCTAGGAGGGTAGTTGTGTTCGGAGTGAGTAACGGTTGATGTTTTATGCAGGTAATTGTTCACAATGGCTAGAAGAAGAACGGGTGAAGGTTCTAGTGGGACTCCGAATCAGAATGATCTACGGGAAGAGAATCGTGCAATGTTTCAGGGGATGTTTGAAGCGGCAATGAAAGCAATTCATGACCACGGGCCGAGAGAGGAACATGTAGCACCTCCACGATATGGATTGGAGCAGTTCTTAAAGTTGAAACCAAGTGAGTAAGACGGTGAGCCTGATGTGAAGAAGGCCGAGCTATGGATAGAATCAATGGAGAAAATCTACGATGTCTTTGGTTGCACTGATGAGGATAGGGTTCGGTTTACAGCTTATATGTTAGTTGGTGCTGCGGAACATTGGTGGAAGGCACTGAAGGCCAGTTGGGATGCTACTCTTGTCCCTTATGCTTGGGAGTTATTTGTGAGAAAATTCAAGGAACACTTCATCCTTCTAGTGGATCAGAACCGGAAAGAGATCGAGTTCCTCAACTTGGAGCAAGGCGTGTTGACAGTAGCACAGTACTCGGCTAAGTTCACAGAATTAGCCAGGTATTGTGACTACCTTGTACGGACCGAGGAGCAGAAAGCAATGAGGTTTATCAGGGGTTTGAAGACAGCTATTAGGACATAGTTAATAGCCCAGAGAATTCAACTTTTTCAGGATGCGGTGGACCGTGCCTATTTGATAGAGCAAGACATTGGGGAACATAAGAGGAAGACTGAAATGGTTAACCCGAGTAAGCAAAGAGGGCAGAGCAAGTCACAACCGCAACGATCGGATAACCGAGATAACTCTGGAGGGCATCCGATAGTGAGAAATCAAGGTACAAATCGGGGGACACGAAATGGGAAGATCTGCAACTATTGTCAGAGGGAAGGACACTCAGAAGACAAGTGTTGGAAGAAACAAGGGAAATGTGTGAATTGTGGTCAGTTGGGCATTTTGTGAGAGATTGTCTTAGGGGCAGATATCAACCATCCGGGAGTGACGCTGGTACTGCACAAGGTCAGAAGAGAGATACTTCGGGAAACCCTAAAGGTTCAGGGTAGGATATTTGCGATCAATCAGCACTCAACGGGTGACTCATCAGTTTCAGGAGGTATGATTTTGTGTCGAGAGAGAGAGCGCGTGCATTTTAGGATCATCGCATTCTCATGTTTATGTGCATTTAGTTGCATTTATTTCTCTTGAGTCTTTGACTTATGTGTTGTCAGTGTCTACTCCTATAGGGGAGTGTAGGATATCTGATGGAGTCTTATGTGCTCTCGTTGTGCTTAAAGGTAGATATAACTTACCTGCTAAATTTGTCATATTGCTATTATAAGGTTTTGATGTCATTTTGAGAAGGGAAATGTTATGCTTTAGTCGATTGTTGTAGGAGGATTGTTACATTCTCTATTCCTGATTTCCTAAAATCGTTTTGAGATCGTTCCTTTGAGTAGAGTTATACACATCTTTTCTTATATGGAATTTGAATATATAACTTAGGTAGGTGCCAATGGGATGTCTATACCGAATTTTTGGGTGTATGTATCATTTGTAAGATTTCTATTTTCTTCTGAATAGTGCCTAGTGTTTGGAGAGGAACTTGGGTTAAAGTGAGTTGTTTTGGTACAAGGTGGTAGTGCTAATAATTAGATCAATATCCATATTGTATCGGTTGGGTTATAAGAGCTGAGGATTCAATTGAGGATTTCATGATAGGAGATTTTTGTTTACCTTTAGTACATCTACGAGAGTGCATCGGAATTAGTTAGTATAAAGAAATGCATGATTTGCTATGAGTGACTAGTATATTGTGGAAGTTATAATCATTAATGGTGGTAAGCACGTTAAGTTTGCAAGGACTAAGCACATTTTGAGAGGGCAAGAATTTCTCGAACTGTATTAAAGGCATTTTGAGTTTTAGTTAAATGGTTGTTTTACGGTTCTAAACCCTTTCTTGGTGGCGTCTCTCGATTTGGATTAAGGGCATGTGAAGAAAGTTGGGTATTAATGCGTGGGCATATTAAAGAATACTATGATTTGGTATTGGGTCAGTTGGAGTGTAGCTAACCAATTGGTTTATTATGATGGTAGTACGATTGGGCCTAAGTGTCATTGAAATTATAAATGTATATGAGAAAGACTAAGGTAGGTTAGCCATGGAAGTTTTAGGAATTGCTAAATTTCTTTGGGATGGGTAAGCACGGATTATCAATTTAAAAGGGAGTTAGAGGAAGTTCCTTGGAGATAAAGTTTGGATTGTTTTACGGACTACTGGGTATTTGTAACTGTTTTAGGCTTTCAAGGATTTGGAGTAATGGGATGATGAAATTATAGCGTGGATTTAAGTAAACACTTTGTATTAAAATTTTGGGCTTACATTGTACCTCTAGTTAAGGTGCCATCTAAGGTGAAAGCACTATAATGGAAATCCTTGAAGATATAGCCACTTTGGTGAATATTGTGGGGATGGAAAATTTCTTTAGCTTTCCATACCTTAAGAAGCTGATTTAGCTCGAGATGGTTTAATGTTTTGAATCTCTGGGGAGTAATACTAAGTATGCGGTTTACAAGTGGAAGTATCCTTGTAGTGTAATTAAGTTTATGAAATGAGATAAGTTTGTAGTATCTCGGGAGTTATGTTTAAGAGCAATTTGGATTCTTCGATTTTTGAACATGGATTCTAATTAGTAGTGAAGGTAATGATTGAAGGAAGTTAAGTACGAGAGGTTGTTATGTCGTAAGCATTATTTAAGGTTACCATGCGGTGGTTTAGAATGGACGATTGAGGAATTTGGGAAAGGGCGGAATTAGCGTATCCGTGGCTATTTAATCTTTCGGGTAAGTAAATTTAAAATTCGGGATGAATTTTCTTTTTAGGTGGAGTGAATGTCACGACCCGAAAACCCGCCTCTATTTTCTTAGTAATAAATATTTAATTATTTATTTATGGCTTATGTATTTATTTAAATTATTTATTTATTTAAATATTATTGTGTGGCATTTTGTGTTTCATGATGTAGTCGTGCCTAGCATTTTAATTAATCAATTGTGCTAGGTGTGTAGTGAGGGATTTATTGGTAGTGTTTGGTTTGGGTTCATTTTGCCCTAGGTAGAAGTGAGGGTTATTTGTGAAACCTTTTCTAATAATTCTCACCTACTCCCTCCTTTCTCCCTCACCCCACCCCTCTAGCCCCCCCCCCCCCTTACCCGGTTCTCTCTCTCCCCCCCCCCCCCTCTCTCTTTCTTTTCACTCTTACACTCAACCTCCACAAACACTCATCTTCTCTCTCTCTCTCTCTTTTCCTCCATTGTAGAAGGTAAGTCTCTCTCTCCTTCTCTCTTCTTTTTAGTCCTCTTCCTCTCATTGTTTCTCATTTCTCATAAAATGAAACTTGTTTTAGATCGTCGATAGGATCGTAGAGGGCTAAGATATTCGAATTCCGTCAACTTTGAGAAAATTCGGGTAAGTTACTTTTCCCTATTTATGTTAAAAATGCTCATCTTTAACTCTATTGATGTTCTTGTTGATATCCATGGCTTCTTTGGTTGAGTTTAGAATTTATTTGGATTTTTGGTTAAAAGTTGTGATAATATGAATATTGAGATTAAATCTTGATTTGTGTGGTTTAAATGTTGTTATCTAGGTCTCCTAGAAGTTCATATGTTGTTTTAGTACATTGTTAAGAGTATTGGAAGTGTTGATTTGGTGAATATGAATTAGCAAGATTTTGGGTTTTGATTTTGGGATGAATGTGTTAAACCCAGCAGGATTTTGCCCCGCCGCGTAGACCGGGCGCCCGCCCATAAGGCCTCAGGCGCCCGCCCACTTCCCCTTTCCTGACCATTAGTTTCTGTTATAATGGGCGCCGCCCGCCCCTGTTCAGGCGCCCGCACCGCCCTGTTTTTCTGGAAATCATTCCTTGTTATTTTAGGTTGAATTGTATACTCGGCCTAGACTTTGGGTGCCACTCTAATTTAATTAAATAGACATTGTGGGATATTCTAGTGTTGAAAGTGGTCCCTTTGTGAATAATGGTGTTATGGAATTTGATCAAGGGTTGCTTGGGAATGTTTGGGCATCTTAGGATGTGTTCGTGATTGTTCCAATCAGATTGATTTGGATAAGACTTGGTCTAAGTTTTGGGTGATATCCTATAGTACTTAGAGGGTTATTCTGGGCACCAAAGTGTTTGGTATGGGCTCTTGTCTTGGACTCGTCTTGTCTTAATGATCATTGTTGGATGAGCTCTTTATGAGAAATTCCGTTTATCGTTATTGAACTCTCTTATGTGGAACTTCTTGTGTTCGTGTTGTTGAACTCTTCGTGAATAACCGTTTGTAACTTATGGTGATTGTTTGGATGGGTTCACCTTTTTGGTGATTATTTGGAATGGTTTCCTACTTCGGAATCATGAGTTGGTTAATTGAGCTAGTAATTGTTACTTGGCATTTATTTTGAAAGACCAGCTGGGGATGTGGTTGTGTCGGGCGATGGAAAAGATTATAATGGCAACGAGCCGAGTCCATTATAATGTTGACCATTGTTTTGCCCCATTATTTCCCTCCTCCAGATTGGACTTCGATGTGAGATGAGCTAGCTCCTTTCTTGGGAACAGTCTAGCTATTATAAGGGGTTGCGACTTTGTGTCGTATACTCAGTTATCGTTTGCTTATTGGTTCCGGTACCGGGGGTTTCTCTTCAGCTCTTATGCTTCTATCGTTGATTGGTTTATCGGCTCTTTGGTGCTGCTTATTGATGCTGCTCTTCGATGCGGCCCTATCGTCAGTGATCAGATTGTTATATCCTTTATTGTGGGGAACCTGGGCTCAGTATCCTTTGTTACTTGTTTATTTCCGTGCTATCTGTTAGATGATATTTGCTACGTGCTATGTGAGATATTATTATTGTTTATTGCATCATAGCATGTCATGTAGTTGCATTAGTAACTTTATTGAGATTTATCTCACCCCCTTTCTTTTATCTTTGTTTTTCCTTAACCCCCCCCAGGAGGAAAGGATTAGGATTTGCGGATCGAGGAGGACGTCGAGAGGATTGAGAATTTGGGCAGGTTGTATTGATCGGTTTACATTATTTAAATGTATAACCTTTTGGGATAGTCTTACCAACATTGACGTCATTAAGATTTGTCATCTTTTGTATTTTGGTGTGAGCTTGTGGAGCTTATACTAGTAGTTTATTGTTGTTATAAACTTGGATTCTAAAACTTTGTTTTAAACCTTTTGGGTATAAAAATGGAATTTTTAACTTCAGTATTTTGGTGTATTGTTGTAAGTCGACGTCCAGTTCGCGTGCTCTTGGCCCGTGGGGTCAGGGTCGCGACAAGCGGTTTCATCACTCAATACTTCCTTGGTTACCTCAGCCGCTATGGATTTCTCTTTCCACTTTGAATCTCTCCCAGTCTGGTTTTTAGGGTACTCAAAGAAATAATTTTGCCTTTTAATTTCTTGTTTTGAGCCCTTTTACCAGCATGATTAACCTTAGGAATATTTGGTTTGTTCAGTAGGTTTCACACCACCTTCGGCACAGAGACAAGGACACTTACACCCATCATCGGTTTAAACCCCAATCCACTTTTATCCGAAGTAGGAATTTGTGAATTTAGGATTTGTTCCACGGTGACACCAGACTTAGTCCATACATCTGTCACTTTTTGAAGGTCATCCCTTTGTACGGTAAGCTCATGGATTTTGGTGAGAAGTACCTCGGTTCTGTCCTTCAGATAGCGATTTTCATCCACAATAGTAGATATCCCAGCAATTTGGAGCTTGAGGTTTTCAATTCCTCCTTGTGGGATTTACATACACGTTGGGATTCTTCAAGTTCCGCAGCCATTAGTTTATATGCCTTTTTAAGCACAGTGTGTTGTTGACAATAATATTAGCACGTTCTAGTACCTGGTCATCATGACTTTGGTCTGCTTGAACCTCAGGAGTGTAGTTTGGTGTTGTAGGAGCTTTGCTTAATCTAGCCTCAGGGGTCTTAGGTGAAACTGACTTCATTTGTTGATTTGGCAATGGAAGGCTTTCGTCAATTTCAATTCTTCTTTCAAATCCCATGAGACAGAGATTAGCGGTTTTCATCATCACTTTCATCTGAGTCTGAACCCATCCATGTCAGCGGTTGATCTCCTGGTCAGCTTACCATTCCTCTTCTTTTCACGAACTTCTTGTTGAATGGTTTCTTTGCTGGTGCGGCTTCATAACGCGGTTTGGGACAACTTGAAGCAAAATGACCTGGCTGTCTGCAGTTATAACAGACCAAGTCATCCCTTGTCTTGGGATCTGCAGTTTTGTTGAATCTGGTTAGAGGGACAAATGGGCCTTTGGATGGAAATTGAGATCTATTGTTTTTTCCTGAACTTGGTGTATTTCTTCACATACAAAGCAAATTCTTCATCATCCATTTCATCAAATCAACTTGAGTAGAACTTGAGGATTGTGATCCTACACTCTGAGCATAAGAACTTTGAGGAGGAGTGTAGGGTTGATGAGACTGCTGATAAGATTGATAAGATTGAGGATATGGTTGATGTGATTGAGGATAGGATTGGTGAGACTGTTGGTAATACTCAAAAGGTGCGGTTTGAGAATTGTATCTAGGAATATTTTGGTCAGGAGGAGCGGTTTGCAAGTGGAGGTGAGGAGCGGTTTGATGATGGTCTGGATTATAGACAGGAGATGAGGTATTGTTGAATGCAGCTAGAGAGAGTGTCTTAAATCTGCTTTCGGTTTCATGGACCTCTTCAAGCTTGAATTCAAAAACCTTCAGTATGGCATACAAGTGTCGAAGATCAAGAGCTTCCAAGTCCTTGTTGTCTTCAATGTTAGTAGTTTTGATCAGCCATTTGCTACCAAGAGCTTGCATGAATCTCATGTTCAATCTGTATTAGAATAGACATGCCAGAGAAAAAAACACACATTAACAATATCTATAAACCTCTCATAGCATTGTCTAAGAGATTCCTTAGGATCTTTAACAAAATAGTCAAGAGTCTCTCTGTTGATAGAGGGTTCTTCTTGGTATCTAAATCTCCTTCCAGAAAGTCAACTATAGCATCCCAGTAGCCTTTGCGGTTTTGCAGTGAAAGCACCTTAGAATGAGTCCTTAAGTCAATAGCTGACACTAGCATGGACATAGCTCTTCAATCAAAATCCACATTGATGCGGTCTGCATCGGTCCATTCACTTTCTAACTTCTTAACTTCAGCTTCTTCTCCTGCGGTTCCTGCACGTGGATTAGCTTTCATAGGAACATATGGTCCATCAGTAACCGCGGTCCACAGTCTACAATCACATGAAATCATGTGTTTCATCATCCTATCTTTCCAAAAGATAAAACTATCTTCATCCAGAATCGGTAAGTGATTCGAATTGGATGTTTGCATCATATGGGTGTTGTGTTTGCCATTGGATCAGCACCCAAGCGGTTAAGCTTGTAAAAACAAGTTTGGTGGATATGCTCTGATACCACTTGTTGGTCCCAGAGGGCAACAAGGGTATAGAACCGCTAGAGGGGGTGTAAGCGGTCCAAAACTTTTTCGAAAATACCCTTAAAATCAACCGAGTACTTATCAGTTTGGCCAACTGCGGTTCAAAGCACAAGAACCGAACTGATAAAATGCACAGCGGAGTTTGCAGTTTGGCCAAATAGGTTAGTTAAAGAGTTGGGAGGTTTGACTCAGGTTGAGAAAACACTATGATGCAACTGATAGTAGTAAACTTAAAGTTCAAAGGAAAACACAAATCATCTTTCAAGTCATTTCGTATATGGAGACAAGTTAAAAGACCACAAACAAGAAAGATAAATATCAAGACAGAAAATAAAGATCAAACACACAAATTGAAGAGGTCGTTCTTAAAGAACTACGTCCTCTACCTAGATGGTTAGTCTAGGATTTTCTAATAGCTACTAGACTTGTATTAATTTAGAGGAGGTTTACAAGATGAATCTAAACTCTAAACAATAAGTCTAACCTAAGCTATAATACATACACCGGTGTTTTCGAAGTATATAATCTATGTGATCATATAAATCGGGTGTGTGTGTGAAAAGAAATCAAATGCTCTAAGTATCTAAATGATGGTTGAGCAAATGAAGTCTTTTGGTGTTAAAGGCTGAATATGAAAGGTTGTTAGGCTTGAAGCTTTGATGAAGAAAACTGGGTTTGCTATGGAGATGGTTTGAAGATATTAATATCTGGGTTTGAATCTTCAAAGCAAACTTGAACATTTGGGAATGATCTCTTGAAGCTCAGCAACCTTCATTGTTGAATAATGGTGGGCTATTTATAGGCAGAGCACCCTTGTGACCGTTGGGTAAAGATTTGAAACAAATCTGAAGGGTACAGTGCTATCGAAGTCCCATTGGTTGAGCTGTCATTTTCGTCCTTGGTTTTGCCTTGTAGTCCTAGGTAGTTGTTGCACCACTACCTGACATTTGTCCTTTTGTTGCAGAAAGTCTAACGGTAAAACAATTCAAACTGATAGACAAACCGACATTCCTTGCAGAAATCCAAGTTAACTTAGAGTTATTTTGACATGACATAACACATCCTTTACGGTTAAAAAGGGAATGTTTGTCTAAGGAATAAATGACATGTCTTAATTCTTCAATAACTGCTCTGCGGTTTCCACCAAGCATATGGGGGGTTTGAAGAATGGTCTTGATGGGCGGTTTCATCAAACATGCAAACTGCAGTTTGATGAAAACTTGAAGGGCTCCATGTTGGCGAGTCTTAAGATGACGGCTTGAAGCACTAAACCGCTAATGATACAACCGAACTATACTCATCCTAGACAATCAAAAATCTAGAAATGGACCTATCTAAAAATTGAAGTAGAACTTCATTACATGCGGTCCTAAAGTCCATAAAAATACACGTGGCATGGATCAATCAAATTAAGGTGGGTGTACTAACAATGAATCCTAACAGGCATCATCATTTGTCAAGAAAAGCAAGAGACTCGTCCTCATGCGAGGGAACAAACATAAGAGGACATGGCAAGAGCTACTCCATTCTCGGGAGTCTTTCGGCATACTTTAGAGGCACATACTTGTAGAAGCTTGAATTACATGTTGTTGCTACTCGCTTCCCAAACCAATCGACTTTACTGGGGACTATTTGTGCAATCTCGTACTCCTTAATGATGGGCTCATTCTCGGATGGATCTTGGTCACCATGGGGCTTCTTCCACATGAACCCGAAAATGGATATTGCAAGAACAACCTCTCTTGTGCCAATAACCCAAAACGACCTTTGATTGTGCCGCATCTTGTCGATCCCTTTGCAATTACGAAGTTGACTCGGTAGGGAATTGACTTGCTGAGGAGATTCAATGTAGAAATTGTCGTCTTTAGAGGCCGGGGATCTCCATTTCTCTTTCCTTTCTCCTCTCTCTCTCTCTATTTTTTTATGACGCACCCTGTTTTTTTCCTAGACCGCCCTTTCGGGTTTTCAGTCTAGCGGGCATCTCTTATGCGTCTTCATTTTTTTTACTCAATTAATGAGGAAGTGTGCATTGACTCTAGCTGAGGATGAGAGACATATGATTTTGCGGTGGAGACATTTTGTCACTAATGATAAGTGACATTGACTCGACTAGGGAAGTGGTCCCTAGTATTGACTTCATGTATTTATATATTTGAACGACTCACAAAGGCAAGTAAGTCATTAAGAGAGAAGAGAAGGAAAGCCCCAATTTGATTGCAAGAAACTGGGAGCGTCGCTGAAAGATAAGAAGCCCCTAGACTCGACAAGGAACGTGAAATGATTTCAAA
>JAOWBW010002628.1:0-63409 GCA_026119855.1 Campanula takesimana | reverse complement strand
CACCAAGATGCACATAGGCCTATCACGCATTGTACCTGAAATCCTTCCTTATTTCTCCAAAAATACCATTGTTTGTCGATGCTTTTCTAGCTGAGGACAACCAAGAACAAGAACAAGAACTGCTGTGCAGTATATAAGAGACCTGGTAACCAGTGTCATCCACAAGAACAAGATCCACGAGGTGTTCAAGACAATCGCATTCATTAGGTCAGGCTTATTGCTCTAACCAAGGAAGCTATGCTATCTGCCCTTACTATGGCCGTAGTAAGGGGTCAAAGCGGAAATACATAGGGACCCGATTGTCACTTAAACCCCAGCTCTCGCGACAAGGCGTGAACCTATATATTTTCGAACAAGCAAGGAGAACCAGCTGGACTCACAAAGAATGCACAAGTAGATGTTTACTTGAATTACGAGAACAGAACTCAGTCCCTTATTAGTGGACTATTCTTTATGCACCATGTAATCATGTATCATGTGCTCACGAGAATATGCACCATGTAATTATGTATCATGTGCTTACGAGAATACAAGTACCCATACGCAATTATTGCGAATACAAACCAAGATAACACTGGCACATAAGGTGTCCATGTAACACGATCAATCCAAGTAAGAGTCCATTAATAACAGACTTCAGTCAAGTAGTAGGGTATATCACTTTGTCACATGCCAAGTTTGCACGTACATATTCATATCACGTTTAACACATTAAAGTGTCTATCACGATACCCTTACTATCAAGTAGAGCCCAACACCTTAGACTCTAAACACGTAATAGAATAGGTCACATCATACCTAGTCATAGTCATATCTCACGTATATGTATCGTTAATAATCGAATACATTTTCTAACACATATTGTGTTCTGTAACCATTCTTATTAATTTAAATCGTAGTATTCACGAGTATATGAATTATCTTCATATTACACTAGTCCCTATTTTCTTTAGGAACCCATTTCAAGACAAGATATCTTCTTTATTCTTTATATACTTCATTGAGTATATACACGATTAAAACCAATCACTAGCACTTTAGTGTTTGTTCATAGCACTTACAATACACACGTATTAAATTCAAGTATGTAGTAGAGTTAATTATTCTCCATCTAGTTCCATAACCCAATTCTTTGGTTATTCATACCATGTACCAATCAATCAAGAAGCCACATTCTATCAAGTAAATATATGCAAGATTTGCATATACACATCAAGACTCTTTCAAGTTTATTACCATACACATATATTGGTGTCAAGGCACGTACAAGATTTTATAATCTTATATTCAAGTCTTAATCCAATTATTTGGATGTTCAAGTCATGTACAAGATTTTATTGTCTTATACTTCAAGTTACTGTCTCAACTTAAGACATTCAAGACATTCAAGACATTCAGGACATTCAAGACATTCAATACCTATACAAGATTTTATCATCTTATATCCAAGTTCTCAATCCATTTCTTTGGGATGGTTAAACATGTACAAGAGTTAATTATCTTATACTTCAAGTTCAAGCTAGGTAGATGAATTATACATCTTTTACGAATTATTTTCAAATCCTTTTCTTAGGACATCCAAGCTCAAGACATTAGTTGGTGCCCCTAAGGTACACAAATATTAACTTCAAGACACATAAAAGAGTTACTACTCTTATACTCAAGTTATCATTTAATTATGATTCAAGTCCACATTTCATTTGTTCACAAAGGGACTATTTTCAGTACTAGAGTGTTCTACAACACTTATCTAGGCCATCTAGGGTAGTACCCTAAACCTAGACCAAGAATACTTCGAGTTCAAATCAAGTCAATACTATACAACTCATACTTATAAGTTCATAATCCCCTACATAGGATATTCAATCTCTAGTCATTGTTTTAATGCCCCTAAGGTGCACAATCATTGGCTTCAAGACAAGTATAACACATAAGTATTTGTTCATAGCACTTTCAAGACATAAAGAAGAGTTCTTCCTTTTATACTCAAGTTCTCATTTTAATTTAATGAGTAATCATGTTCAAGACTCACTTCTGATACTCCTAAGGTATCACAACACTTACTAGGACATCTTATCTTAAGGCTATATGCCTTAACAAGGGATAAGCTTTCAATTTAATTTTGATTTAAAACACTATGGTTGAAACAGGGGACCGGGCGGGCGCCTACAAGGGATCGGGCGGGCGCCTGTTAAAGCAATTTAGAAACCCAAAACTTCTGTTGAAAAGGGCGGGCGCTTGGTGGGTAACAAGACGGGCGCTCGGTGCGATTTTCAGCAACACTCAAATTCTTTTCCAGGCTTAGAATTCTCCGTCTCAAGCGTAGGAGTATACTTTTACTAACCCCTAGGCAATACCCAAGACACTATTTCAAGCTCAATTCATTTCTTTTACCGTCCCATAAATATAGGATAATTTCCTTTTATTCCAATTAAATATTTCACCGTCCCCAAAAGTATAAGTACAATTTTATATTATACTAATATACCCATTTAGAGATACTTCCATTCATTTCCCCGTACCAAAAATAATGGTACAACTTTTCTAATAATATTTAAATCAAGTTACTATTTTACCGTCTCACGAATAGGAGTATAATAACATTTTAACGATTTGCAAACCCCTTTAGATTTAGGCTCATATGCTCTGTATACCTAGTATAAAAATACTCCCTCCGTCCCAAATTTACAAGTATCACAAAAATTGCTCAAAACACAATTTTAACAAGAACAAGTAGCGGGAATAACATATATACATGTTATTACAAGTAAGGGGGAGTCAATAACTTACCTAGTCAAAAATCAAGTTGACCCAAATTAATTTCTGTTCGGCAGGAAACGCTCTATTCAGCGCCACAAATATTTATCCGGGACCGGAATCACGAACAGAGGGATAATTAAGCTCGAGGAGTCAAAAATAGAAGAAATTTATACTCCTAACTTTAGAACAGAGAAAGTACGAGAAGAAGTAATTTTGGGAATATGCTTCTGAGAAGCTGTTAGTACCCGACCTGAAAATGAGTTTATTAGGACTTTCCCAAAAAATACAAGGACTTTATAGGAATTAGAAACCTTGCAAAGACTGGTCCTAGATTCCCAAAATATCTCATTTATGGCAAAATCTATCAAAATAGGCAACTTAGGGTTACCATAAAGCAACAGTGAAACCCTAGCTTGAAAATCAAGTCAGCCTGCAGACTTGGCCAGGCGGCCAACATTGTTACGCGTTGATCTTGGCCACGCGGCCAACATTGTCGCCGTCTTCATTCTTAGCCAGGCGGCCAACCTTGCGCCGGATGATCTGGACCATCAGATCTTCCCCTCAGTTTACTATATAAACCAATCCCATGCTATTGGTTTAGGGGTCCGATTTTGAGAGCTCTAAGTACGAATTCGGGAGTTCTTAAACACTATTTTTCTCTCTAATTAACATTCAAACACTCAAGAAGACCAAGGTTTATTTCTTGCCAACATAGGTAAGTTTTCTAACTTTTTCTTCGTGTTCTTGCATTATTTTTAATGTAGATCTTTAATATTCATGTTCTTGCATGTTCATTCATATGTTCATAATATGTTCTTCGCATGTTCTTCATGTTCATAGATTAAAACCTTATTTATGCTATATTTAGGGTTGCGATCTTCATGTTTGCATGTTATTTCATAGCCGATGATGATCGAGGGTTCATCAACCCAAGGATGATCTAGGAACTACTTCTAAACCCTAATCTTTAGGTAATTTCCCCCCATCATTATGCATGATCCCGATTCTTCTGCCTATTCTAAATTCTTCTCGAACTACGCTGACCTGAGCTTCTCACATTGAGAGGAACGTAGGCAATCTTCGGATCCGGTCTAAATCACTAACACACTACTAACACATTCATCATGATAGAAAGACCGATCAATTCGGGCAATAGGAGTGATAACGTTCAATATTCTTCTCTTGTTGTAATTTGACCCCCGAACCCATTAAACATGCTTTTTCTCAATGTTTTGGTTATAATTAAAACGGCGTGGCGACTCTCATAATTTTAATGTTGCTATGAATATCCCAAATTCAAACACACGTATTCACAGTGGCGACTCTGCTGGGGACTGCTTTGAAACTTTTTCAAACTTAGTGGGTCTAACTTTCGTCACATCATGATGCTTGCCATGTTTATACATGCACACACTTGCCATGTTTACACATGCACACACCTGCCATGTTTACACATGCACACTTGCCATGTTTATACATGCACACACTTGCCATGTTTACACATGCACACCTGCCATGTTTACACATGCCACATTGCCATGTTCACACATGCACACACTTGCCATGTTTACACATGCACACTTGCCATGTTTACACATGCACACACCTGCCATGTTTACACATGCACACTTTCCATGTTTACACATACACCTCACACTTTGCCATGTTTACACATGCACCTCACACTTTACCATGTTTGCACATGCACCTCACACTTTGCCATGTTTGCACATGCACCTTGTATTTTTGCCATGTTAATGTGTACCTTGTATTTTTTCAATACATGTATTTTTTGTACTTTCCCTATAGTACTAAGGTCAAACAAAACTCTGCTATGCTCCCTTGTACATTATTTTCCTTCTCTTGCATTACATTGCATAGCATCATTCAAACATTCAAAACTTCTCTCTTTTCTCCTTAAAAAGAATTAGTTTCTTGCCACACACTACCACTAGTCTGTGTCAGCACTGCACATGTCCCTACTACCCGGAGTTTTCGATGTGCGGGAATTTGTGCGCTACTGCCGCCCTCTTTTCGAGTCACTCGTCTACTCCACTCACCGTGTACGTTCCGCGAGCGTGGGAACCTTTTAACCTAACCCGTGTCAACCCACACATAGAGATTAGAACACTCCTCGGACCACCCATTTAGGATGCAAATAAATGCAAAACTTTTCGCAAAATAAAATGTGCATTGCATCTAGGCGACCTCTAAGGTCCATCGCTCACCCCGTGGGCCATCTATCAAAATTCCTCATCTTGGCCTATCATCTCAGCCCGCTTTGGCCAAAATCCCACCATCCTTTGGCCTCTTAGGACAATCTTATCTACCTTTGACCTCCTAGGTCAACCTTTGACCGCCTAGGTCACCTTCTCAACCTTTGACCTCCTAGGTCAACCTTACCACCCTTCGACCTCTTAGGTCAACCCTTGACCTCCTAGGTCAACCTTATCACCTCTGACCCCCTAGGTCAAACTTTATCATCTTTAACCTCTTAGTCTACCCTTTGACCTCCTATGTCAACCTTATCTACCTTTGACCTCCTAGGTCAACCTTTAACCGCCTAGGTCAACCTTACCAGCCTTTGACCTCTTAGGCCAACCTTTGACCCCCTAGGTCAATCTTATCCGTTTAAGTCAACCTTTGACCCCCTAGGTCAATCTTATCCGTTTAAGTCAACCTTTGACCTCCTAGGTCAACCTTACCACCCTTCGACCTCTTAGGTCAACCCTTGACCTCCTAGGTCAACCTTATCACCTCTGACCCCCTAGGTCAAACTTTATCATCTTTAACCTCTTAGGTCTACCCTTTGACCTCCTAGGTCAACCTTATCTACCTTTTGACCTCCTAGGTCAACCTTTAACCGCCTAGGTCAACCTTACCAGCCTTTGACCTCTTAGGCCAACCTTTGACCCCCTAGGTCAATCTTATCCGTTTAAGTCAACCTTTGACCCCCTAGGTCAATCTTATCCGTTTAAGTCAACCTTTGACCCCCTAGATCAACCTTACCAATCTTTGACCTATTAGGTCTACCCTTGACCCCCTAGGTCAACTTTATCAACCTCCGACCTCTTAGGTCAACCCTTGACCTCCTAGGTCAACCCTATCACCTTCGACCTCTTAGGTCACCCCTCGACCTCTTAGGTCAACCTTTGACCCCTTAGGCCAACCTCATCCTCCTTTGACCTCTTAGGTCAACCTCTGACCCCATAGGTCATTCTCATCCGCCTTTGACCTCTTAGGTCAACCTCATCCGCCTTTGACCTCTTAGGTCTACCCTTGACCCCCTAGGTCAACTTTATCAACCTCCGACCTCTTATGTCAACCCTTGACCTCCTAGGTCAACCCTATCACCTTCGACCTCTTAGGTCACCCCTCGACCTCTTAGGTCAACCTTTGACCCCTTAGGTCAACCTCATCCGCCTTTGACCTCTTAGGTCAACCTTTGACCCCATAGGTCATTCTCATCCACCTTTGACCTCTTAGGTCAACCTCATCCGCCTTTAACCTCTTAGGTCTACCCTTGACCCCCTAGGTCAACTTTATCAACCTCCGACCTCTTATGTCAACCTTGACCTCCTAGGTCAACCCTATCCCCTTCGACCTCTTAGGTCACCCCTCGACCTCTTAGGTCAACCTTTGACCCCTTAGGTCAACCTCATCCGCCTTTGACCTCTTAGGTCAACCTTTGACCCCATAGGTCATTCTCATCTGCCTTTGACCCCATAGGTCAAACCTTGGACCCCTTAGGTCAACTTTATCACCCCTCGATCTCTTAGGTCAACCTTTGACCACTTAGGTCAACCTTATCCACCTTTGACCTCTGAGGTCAACCTTTGACTCCCTAAGTCAACCCAATCACATTTCGACTTCTTAAGTCAACCTTTGACCCTTAGGTCAACCTTATCCGCTATTGACCTCTTAGGTCAATCTTTGGTCCCATAGGTGAACCCAATTACCGTTGTCCATACCAACCTAGGTCAACCCGTCTCGACCCGTTTAGGTCCACACACCATCCTCGACCTATCTAGGTTAACTCGTCCGTCTTAGGTTAAAACTATCCCTTTACCTTTGACCCATCTAGGTCAATCCCTGGCCCGCTTAAGTCGACTTGCCCGTCTTGAATCTATCTACCGACCTCCCTAGGTCAACCAACCCGAATAGGTCAGCCTGCCCATGTTTAACCCGTATAGGTCAACCATTTAGGTCAACCAACTCACATTCGACCCGCTTAGGTCAAACCATGTCTATCCCGCTTAGATCATCCCATAGGCAACCCGCTATCTTGATTCATTCACCATATAGGTCAATCCAACCCTTCTCATTTAGGTCGACCTATCCATTACCCATCTAGGTCAACCCACCATTATCATCGCATTCTAGCTTGAACCACTTCTTGTCTGAAACCTTAGGTCAAACCTTAGGTCAAATTTAGGTCAAACCATAAGTCAAACCATACCCGACTCAATCAAAACCAACTCCTATAGGTCTTCCTCACCCATGCTTGACCAAGGACCGAGTCATCTCCGGCTTTTGACCTCAAGATCGCTCTTTATCTTAAAAGACTCTATCAAATTGACCCCTATGGTCACCTCTCACCTTTTTTTTTAAAAAAAAGGTCTGACTTGATTCGAACTACGGCGACCTGAGCCTCTTATTGTGTGGGACCTCTCCCCCATGATAAGGGGAACGTAGGCAACTTCGGCCCGGTAAAACTTTCAATTTTTTTACCAAAATGCATTTCAAAAATGTGGAGACCGACTCTTTTCCAAAAAATGATTTTATAACGATGCTTATCATTAAATACGAATCTAATTTAATTCAACTAAGAGGCTTAATTCTTTCATGACTATAGTTCTGCATCATGTCGGCTGCAAGGAACATCGAAGTTGCAACTGAAGCTGCTACCCAAGATCCCGAGACAATCCTCTACACTGGTACTGCTCTCAGTAAGCAAGCATCCCACTTCGAGGCCATCCTCGATGAACAAGCAATCCACTTTAAGGCCATTCTCAACGAGCAAGCAACACACTTTCAGAAGGAGATGCATAAGACCCTAAAAGATATCGAGAGGCGCCATTTGTCTGACATTCGTGGCGTTTATGATTACCTCAGTCGAGTTCTCCCTCTTGCCCAATGTCAACACCCGTACGCTCCTCAAATGTACGGGCCGCCACAGACTGTCCCCGTCGGGATGCCTCCTATGACGACTCATCAACAAGGGGTGCCGGTACCTAAATCACCCTCAAAGACAGTTCGTGAAAGGAAGGACGAGCGCGAATTCGACGACTTGGGCAAGCTCTTCAAAAGTCTAGTTCAAGCCGGCAAGTTGTCTCCTTTGTTCAATTATGAACCAAGTAAGGTGAAGCAAGGCTTGGATCCCTCCAAACACTGCCAATACCACCAGTACATTGGGCATGACACCGAAGATTGCCTCCAATTGAGGAGAAAGATTCAAAGCCTCATTAACAGCGGAGTCATCACCCGACAACGGAATACATGGGCATGGGCAAAAGAGGAAATTGGGGCTACCTCTTTTAAATAAAAAAAAAGAAAAGGGTCATTCAGTCTTCGTAGGTTCTAGAGTGTCCTTAGTCAAAAGTCCACCTTGGACGATTTTTGTTTCTTTAAGTAAAAGTCCACCCCGGACTAGTCAGTTTAAATCTTTTAGTTCCAATAAAAGGGTCTTTATTTCTTTTCTTTTCTCTCTAGACTTGAGACATAAGCTTGCATATATCAATTTCATGAAAATTGTCTTATTCACCATTTTCGCTTGATTGCTATATCTTTATATGATGAATTAATCTTAATCTTACTCATTAATGACGACTCATTAAAAGGTAAATGGACCCACAGACCATTCACATAACTAAATAAACGATTAATCTCAAAATAACAAATGCTTCGATCAATTGGGATGAACGAATAACTTTCCCTTCTCTCTACATTCTACCCCCATACACTCTCTCTATACACTCACCCTTTGTACACACTTCATGTACACTCTCTATATACACCTTCTCCCATACACTATCCTCATACGCCTCTCATCCCACCATTAGACCCCTTTTTATAAGGTCGTGACAAAGAAATGGACTGCGGTTGCTCATCATCAAATAGACATCCATGCTGCCACAATTTAAAGGATTGGTTTGTTCCCATCATGAGTACTACATGCCGTTACACTGGGGCTGTCCGTATTCCATCGCAAATGTAAGACAAGTGCACGAAGTCATTCATTGGTGCACGTGATAATCCAATGGAGCTCTACCGGTGAAAATCAAGGGGCTAGGACACCCGCCGCCAGCAAAAGGCCGCTTGAACTATAAGGAAGCTACCTCGCAATCGAGAAAGGCGAAAGCAAACTAGGGGCTTGTCTCGCCCAATGTTTCATGTACAAATATAAAAAAAATATATATATATATATGGCTCGCTAGGTTGAAACCCAAAAGGGCGGCCTAGGCAAAAGTTAGAGCATTGCACAAAAAGAAGCCCGCTAGGTTGAAAACCCGAAAGGGCGGCCTAGGCAAAAAAAAAAGGGGTGTGCACAAAGAGATAAAATAATAAAAAAATAATAATAATATAATAAAGAAAAATAGAAGGGGCTATCACCATGGAAAAGTAAAAGTCCCATTTTCTTTTCACCTCAAATGTTCTATTTTCCTTTCTTTCCTTATAAAGTAGATAAACGGCAGCAACCCATGACAACTACGATGGAGCAATCCACTGCAACAACTACAAAGGAGTAATCTACCGCAATGAGCTACATATAACAACTCACCTCAAATGAACCTCACACCCCTAAACTCAAAACCCAACTTCATCGTCAACCGGGCAACCACTCAAAGTCAAACATAACCTACCTTGGGCCAACTTTCTTTCTTTTCTTTCCTCCCACACATACCCACTGAAACCCGACACCATCGTCAAGCGGGTCATCCCCGAACTACGCGGACCTGAGCTCCTCACCTTGAGGAGAACGTAGGCAACCTCCCGGTTCGGTCCAAAATATACACAACCCACCTCGTAGCCAATTTTCCTTCTCTTCTCTCTTCCCCCATATTTCTACTCCTGACTTCTTCACTCACAATTGATCAAAACATTTATTAATTTGAGGCTACTTGTTTACCAATTAACCATAACTCATTAACTAATCAACGAGTCCATTCTCGAGCAATCAAATGAGAATCTTGAATAAAACAATTTTCAAATGCCTCGACAAGTCTTCCGTTCTACAATCTAGGAAAGAGCTAAACACTTACTTTCTGTCAAAGCAGGGGCTTCCTCCCTTTTGTACATATATACACTCAGTTACCCAAAAGTCAAAATGCGAGTACTATCTCTCTCTCTCTTACTCTCCCAAAATGCCCCCGCATGTTTTCAAACAATTCTTTTTTTCCTTTTTTGATTCGACTGAATGATTTCAAAAAAAAAAAAAAAAAAAAAAATTGACGCAAAAGAGATGCCCGCTAGATTGAAAACCCGCAAGGGCGGTCTAGGCAGAAAAAATGGTGCGTCTTAAAGAGGTAGGATACCCCGCTCTACGCAACTGGGGCTTCCCTAACAATAAAGGATCGACTATGTGGTTTCCCAGAGAATACCGAGGCGTCAACAAGGATACACTTAGAAGAAGGGCACCCCTCATCGTCTAACTCGGCACGCGACGACCTATTTGGATTGATTAGAATCATAATTAATTATAAGCATCTGTATAAGATCATAACACTTTCATAAAGTTTTCTCCTCCCCGACACTTTGTTTATAAACCCGCACGCTCGGTCTCCACAAAATTGTAAAAACATCCTCGATCCATTTGAGACCCATCTCCGTGATTCTTGAGTTGACTCGGTCCTTCACCCTATTTCCTACACAATAGGATACCCTTAGGTCCCAACCTACCTGGTTCAAAACCTTAGGTCCCAAGCCTACCCGGTCAGTCTTGCCTAAGTGACACCATAAACTCTCTAGGTCCCGAGCCTACCCGATCAGTCTTACCTAGGTCCCAAACCTACCCGGTGAGTCTTACCTACGTTACATCATAACCTCTTAGCTCGACCTTCCGCAAGTTCGTAGCATGACCCCTTCGGCCTCAAACCGGTTCTACCCAAAACTTCAGACCTTAAACTAGTTAACCAAAGCCAAATCCTTAGGGTGACCCATTAGGTCCCGAACCTACCGGTCCCGAGCCTACCCGATATCCTAGATCTCAAACCTACCAACACATACTCATCCTTACCTTGTCTAAGCAATGGCTCTCTTATCCTCCTCGTTCCAACCTTTTAGGTCTACTCAGTCTAACCTGTTGAGCGATCCCTGAGATCCCAAGACCATTCGAGTCAACCAAATACCTACCTTTTAGGTCTCTAGAATATCTGATTCATACCTTAGGCCTCAACCCCTAAACCTTTAGGTCACAAGACTTTCTACCCTTTAGGTCTCTCACCTTACATCTCCACCCTTTGGACTCTTTAATTCCCAAGCCTACTTGGTCCGACTAAAAGCGACACATCTACGTCTCCAGACTACCGTCATACCCAAACCATGGCCCTGCCACTCTTAAACCTAGTGTCACTCCTTAGCTTCAAAAGACTTCCTAGTCTGACCTTCAACCCTTAGGTCTCTAACCTACTTAATCCGAGCCGAGTCCAAACCTCGCCACCTACAAGGTACACCCTTGAACTCCATGGATCTCAAACCTTTCTTCCCCACGAGTCCAAACCTCAAACGTGCTCTAACGCATAGGACCTCCCGCGTATCGTGATATGCCATAAAGATATCAAAACCCGTCCAGTCAAAAATCGTGCGCTTAACACCTTTGGGTCCCATCCCTATCCTACCTTCACAATCGCTGACGAGTTTGGTTACGCGCAATGACCTCTAAGACAAACTTCGGTCCTAAGCATACCCAATCCAACTTAGGCACCTATTGTACTCGAGCAAAGTCTTGGACACTCAATCCCTTTACCTAAAGCGCCAACGTGGTCACATATCCAGACCATCTCCCGCACATGGTTCGCACCTAGCATACCTTTGGACCCAAACCCGCCATGTCCGCCTTACACCCTTAACTGGTCCCAATCCGTTTCTCCTTGGCCGACCTCATGCCTGCTTGGTCCTAACCCATAACGCGGTTTCTCTAGGACAAAAGACTTACCCGCTTGAAAGCCTTATGTCCCAACGCTACCCTGCCTAGCCTTCGATCTCCTAGATCTCACGCCTACCATTCCATTAGGCCCCGGTCTCCTTAACACATGTCTGAGTCTTACCCTAGCTAAACCCTAGCACTCTAGCCTAGGTCTAATCTATCGAGCCTATCCAGCCACACGGTATCAAGCTCATTTGCCCCAAACCGCAACACTCTTAGACCTCAAAGTTGCTCGGCCTAAACCAAGACAAACCTTCAAATGCTTTCGGTCTCCAAACCCTAGCCTTGATCCTAGGTAGCTACACCCTTCCTAAACCCTAGCCTCAAGCCTAGGTGGTCATATCATTCTCTCTGAACTCTAGCCTCAAGCCTAGGTAATTACATCCTTCCTAAACCCTAGCCCCGAGCCTAGGTAGTTACATCCCTTCCAAACCCTAGTTAGAGCCTAGGTAATTACATCCTTCCAAACCCTAGCCTAAAGCCTAGGAAGTTACATCCTTCTTAAACCCTAGCCTCGATCCTAGAAGCCACATCCTTCCTAAACCCTACCCTCGAGCCTAGGTAGTCACATTCCCTCCAAACTCTAGCCTCAAGCCTAGGTAGTCGATATTCTTTCCAAACCCTAGCCTCAAACCTAGGAAGTCGCGTTCTCCCCAAACCCTAGCCTCAAGCCTAGGTAGTCACATATCCTTAAGCCTAGGAAACCGCAACATCCTCTTTAACCCTATCCCAAGTTCTAGGGAATTTCCAAAGCCCCGCATGCAACATCATTTCCAAATTCTCGAAACCCTAGTCTCGAAACCTAGGAGATTTACAATCTTAATCCCCCCGTCTTATTAAACCTTAACCCAAAACCTAGGATACAATGCCCTGTCCAAACTTAATCAACCCTAGCCTCAGGCCTAGGAAGCCGCATTCGCTCTAAACCCTAGCCTCGAGCCTAGGTAGCCGCATTCGCTCTAAACCCTATCCTCTAACCTAGGTAGTCGCACTCTTTCTAAAACCCTAGCCTCAAGCCTAAGTAGAAATTATCCTGTTTAAACTCTATCATCAAGCCTAAGATTCAGCATTCCCTTCAAACCCTAGTCCTAGACCTAGGAAATTCCTTCACCGTAGTCTCAAAATATAGGAAGTTTACAGTCCTTAGCCTTAAAACCTAGCCCAAAGCCTAGGTTACCACGAACATTTCCAAGCCATAGTCACCAATCCCGGAAAATGGTGAACCCTAACATCAAGCTTAGTGGACCTTCCACAAAAGTAATCCCTCTTCCCAACGGTCCATGGTCTCAAGCCTAGGAAGTCACAACCTTTCCAACTTCCAGCCTTATGCCTAAAAGCCAACGCCTTTGCAACCTCTGAGCCTACGACAACTCCAAGCCCTAGCCTCCTAGACCTAGGAAATTCCTAAACCCTAGTCCCAAACCTAGGAGAGTCATGGTCCTTAAACACCAGTTTCCAAACCCTTGTTCGAAACCCTAACATCTAGGAAGTTCCCAAACCTCAACCTTTCCAAGCCCTAGCACTAAGCCTAGGATAGAATACTCTCCTCATGCTTAAATAAAATCCTATCCCTAGCCTGTAAGCCTAGGAAACCCACAGTATCTCCAAGACATAATCTAAAGCCCAAGAAGCCGTGACATCTTTGGCATCCCTATCTCAAGATTAGGAGACCACCATCTTCCTTATTCCCTTTCCTTAAAGGAGCCTTAGGTCCTACCTCTAGGCAACCAAGAAAAATGTCCCTTACCTAACACTTTGGTCTCAATGGCTCGTAGCCTCATCCCCTCCTAAATTAGGACAAGCGAAACCCAGATCATGTTTCCCATATTAGCAACTCCCGAGAGTCCATCTCCTTCGCTTCTCCCTAAAGGTCATTTGCCCTTGTGACTCACCAAAGAGTCCCGAGAGTCTATCACCTTTGTGACTCCCCGAAAGTCCGTCACCCTTGGGACTCCCCGAGAGTCTATCACCTTTGTGACTCCCCGGGAGTTCATCCCGTTTGCGACTCCATAACAATCCATCATCTTTGCCTCCACATGCAAAATTTCAGTTTTACCCCTGGTACATTTCCCTTTGTTCATTTTTAGGTGCCCTTAGCGCTATTTTGACTGATATTCGTTACCTTTGAATACGGAAAACCCCTTAAAACTTCCTAATATTTGCTTAGGATTCGTATGGTTGTAGAGACTTCGGCGCCTCTATGACGTACGCATCCTAGATCGATCGCAATGGGCAGAAGCCTCGGCGTTTCTGTTTGCGAGAGATCCAGCATCTATTATTTTATCACTTCCTAATATTTGCTTAGGATTCGTATGGTTGTAGAGACTTCGGCGCCTCTATGACGTACGCATCCTAGATCGATCGCAATGGGCAGAAGCCTCGGCGTTTCTGTTTGCGAGAGATCCAGCATCTATTATTTTATCACTTCCTAATATTTGCTTAGGATTCGTATGGTTGTAGAGACTTCGGCGCCTCTATGACGTACGCATCCTAGATCGATCGCAATGGGCAGAAGCCTCGGCGTTTCTGTTTACGAGAGATCCAACATCTATTATTTTATCACTTCCTAATATTGCTTAGGATTCGTATGGTTGTAGAGACTTCGGCGCCTCTATGACATACGCATCCTAGATCGATCGCGATGGGCAGAAGCCTCGGCGTTTCTGTTTGCGAGAGATCCAGCATCTATTATTTTATCACTTCCTAATATTTGCTTAGGATTCGTATGGTTGTAGAGACTTCGGCGCCTCTATGACATACGCATCCTAGATCGATCGCGATGGGCAGAAGCCTCGGCGTTTCTATTTGCGAGAGATCCAGCATCTATTATTTTAGCACTTCCTAATATTTTCTTAGGATTTGTATGGTTGTAGAGACTTCGGCGCCTCTATGACATACGCATCCTAGATCGATCGCGATGGGCAGAAGCCTCGGCGTTTCTGTCTGCGAGCAATCCAGCATCTATTTTAGGATTCGTATGATTGTATAGACTTCGGCGCCTCTATGACATACGCATCCTAGATCGATCGCAATGGGCAGAAGCCTCGGCGTTTCTGTTTGCGAGCAATCCAGCATCTATTTTAGGATTCGTATGATTGTAGAGAGTTCGGCGCCTCTATGACATATGCATCCTAGATCAATCGTGGTTGACAGAAGCCTCGGCGTTTCTGTTCGCAAGAGATCCGACATCTATTACTTTAGCGCGATCGGCAGGAACCCTGGCGATCCTGATTGCGTTTACCATTCCATCTTGGAATTATTTAGACAGCGTAGTCCTTATTTTTCCAAATAACTTCACTGCTTATGAATGACCGTTCTTCATGCAGGATAGTGCCCGTAGGTTTATTATGCGCAGTAGAAGTCCGGTATCTCGTTTTATCCCCAGTAGATCTCTGAACTACGACCGGCTTGATTCCTCTGAGGATACGTAGGAAACCTGAAAAGGTCCAGCCACCCGACCGACGCGGTCATCTCTCATCCCCTGCAGGCGCATTTTCCCCAGCAGAAGACGTTGTTCCCCATCAGAGGACAGTCGTTCCCAATTTCCGATCAGATTTGAACTACGTTTGGCTTGATTCCCCCGCGGATACGTAGGTCGCCTGCCAAGGTTCAGCCGTTCCCTTACCTTTCATCTGTTTTGAAACTCATGTTTCAGACGGATCCTTCTTTTTATCGTCGACCCCACATTGCCTTGCAAGAAGCGTCGCCGAGGGGCTACTGTTAGTACCCGACCTGAAAATGAGTTTATTAGGACTTTCCCAAAAATACAAGGACTTTATAGGAATTAGAAACCTTGCAAAGACTTGTCCTGGATTCCCAAAATATCTCATTTATGGCAAAATCTATCAAAATAGGCAACTTAGGGTTACCATAAAGCAACAGTGAAACCCTAGCTTGAAAATCAAGTCAGCCTGCAGACTTGGCCAGGCGGCCAACATTGTTACGCGTTGATCTTGGCCATGCGGCCAACATTGTCGCCGTCTTCATTCTTGGCCAGGCGGCCAACCTTGCGCCGGATGATCTGGACCATCAGATCTTCCCCTCAGTTTACTATATAAACCAATCCCATGCTATTGGTTTAGGGGTCCGATTTTGAGAGCTCTAAGTACGAATTTTGGAGTTCTTAAACACTATTTTTCTCTCTAATTAACATTCAAACACTCAAGAAGACCAAGGTTTATTTCTTGCCAACATAGGTAAGTTTTCTAACTTTTTCTTCGTGTTCTTGCATTATTTTTAATGTAGATCTTTAATATTCATGTTCTTGCATGTTCATTCATATGTTCATAATATGTTCTTCGCATGTTCTTCATGTTCATAGATTAAAACCTTATTTATGCTATATTTAGGGTTGCGATCTTCATGTTTGCATGTTATTTCATAGCCGATGATGATCGAGGGTTCATCAACCCAAGGATGATCTAGGAACTACTTCTAAACCCTAATCTTTAGGTAATTTCCCCCATCATTATGCATGATCCCGATTCTTCTGCCTATTCTAAATTCTTCTCGAACTACGCTGACCTGAGCTTCTCACATTGAGAGGAACGTAGGCAATCTTCGGATCCGGTCTAAATCACTAACACACTACTAACACATTCATCATGATAGAAAGACCGATCAATTCGGGCAATAGGAGTGATAACGTTCAATATTCTTCTCTTGTTGTAATTTGACCCCCGAACCCATTAAACATGCTTTTTCTCAATGTTTTGGCTATAATTAAAACAGCGTGGCGACTCTCATAATTTTAATGTTGCTATGAATATCCCAAATTCAAACACACGTATTCACAGAAGCAAACCCACTTGATATACATGCCACTTTCAAAGAATTGCAACTGGGCCCCTCAAGTTCTAACTTTGACAAAAAGGCCCCTTAAAGTCATAATTTCACAAATGACCCTAAAGTCAAAACTAGACATTTAACCACCTTAATATTCTAAAGCAGTTAATAAATTAATTCAAGTAAAACTAGCACATAATATGCAAGTTCAAGCATTTAAGCAAGCACGTCAAGAATTTAACAAATAAGTCAAATATTTAACGAGATTAAGGATGGGCGTTACAACTAATGTGTTATATGTGTCTTGAAACCAATGTTTGTGTATCTTAAGGGCACTAGAACAATGTCTTGAGCTTGAATATCCTAAGAATAGGATCATGAATTGTAAGTATAAGATATGTAACTCTTTTACTTAACTTGAACTTGAAGTATAAGACAATTAACTCTTGTACATGACTTGAACATCCAAAGAATTGGATTGAGAACTTGAATATAAGATGATAAAATCTTGTACTTGCCTTGAAACCAATACATGTCTATGGTAGTAATCTTGTAAGTGTTATAGAACCCTAGAAGTATCAGAGCAAGAGTCTTACCTTGAACATCCAAAGAATTGGAGTGTGAACTTAAATATAAAAGGAAGAACTCTTGTACATGTCTTGAAACCAATACGTGGAACTTGAAAGTGCTATGAACAAGCACTAACGTGTTAGAACTATCCTTGATGTGTATGTGCAAATCTTGCACATAACTACTTGATAGAATGTGGCTTGTTGATTACTTGATATATGGTATGAATAACCAAAGAATTGGAATGTGGAATTAGATAGAGAATGAACAACTCTAAGACATACTTGAATCTAATACGTATGTATTGAAAGTGCTATGAACAAGCACTAATGTGCTAGTAATTGGTTTTAATCGTGCATATACTCAATGAAGTATATAAATTATAAAGAAGATATCTTGTTCTTGAGTTGAGTTCCTAAAGAATGAGGGACTAGTGTAATACGAAGATAATTCATATAACTATGAATCCTACGATTTAAGTCAGCAAGAATTACAGAACACAATATGTGTTGGAAAATGTATTCGATTAGTAACGATACATATACGCGAGATATGATTGTAACTAGGTACAATACGACCTATTCGACTACGTGCTTAGAGTCTAAGATGTTGGGCTCTACTTGAAAGTAAGGGTATCGTGATAGACACATTAATGTGTTAAAGATTATATGAATATGTACATGCAAATATGGCATATGACAAAGTGACATAGAATGATGTACCCTACTACTTGTTTGGGGTCTGTTACTAATAGACTCTGACTTGGATTGATTGTGTTACGTGGACACATTACGTGCCATTGTTATACTGATTTGTATTCGCAAATATTGCATACGTGTACTGGTATTTGGTGAGCACATGATTACATGGTTCATGAAGGACTGGTCCACTACTTTTGGACTTAGTTCTATTCTCGTTAGTTTTGGTGAGCACATAATTATATGGTTCATGAAGGACTGGTCCACTACTTTTGAATTAGTTCTACTCTCGTAGTTCAAGTAAATACCTACTTGTGCATTCTTGTGTGAGTCCAGCTGGTTCTCCTTGCTTGTTCGGAGATATATAGGTTCACGCTTATCGCGAGTGCTGGGGCTAAGTGATAATCGGGGATCTATGTATCTACGCTTGACCCCTTACTACAGGCCATAGTAAGGGCATAGCTTCCTTTATTAGAGCAATACGTATGATAAAAGTGAATGCTAAACTCGTGAACACCTCGTGAATCTTGTTCTTGTGAGTGACACCGGTTACCGGGTATTCTTGTGTACTGCACAGCAGCAACTTGATTGATCGTGATTTGTCAACAAGCAACGACAATAATAGTTTACTTGGGAGGGATAAGGTTGGAATATCCTGTTAGAACATGGCTTGCAAAACAAGTTATTTGGACCTTCCATTTATAAAATCATGATTATAATGTTAATATAAAGTGTAGTAAATAATAGTAAATATTTTGTAGAATTCCTGGATGTAATATTACCTATTTTTGATGGGCAAAGTGGTAATTTAACATCACTAAAGGTTGAAAGGGTGTAGTCCCTAAATGAGGTGCCTATTGGTTTCATATATAAAGGGTTCTCCATCAACCCTAGAAATCACTCCATTCATTATTATTTTTCTCTCCCAAATAATCTTTATATTGCTAGAGACATTAGAGAGAAAAGGCACTCATCATTTAGAAGAACTCCGTCCCCTTAATTATTTTTTCTTCTTCTTATTTTTCTCCCTACAACTTCATATGGGTTCAACAGGTAATTGTTCTTAATCGCTTCCACTTCATCTTTTCCTCAATCTTATTCTGAAAATGAGCGTGGCAGTCAGTGGTTATGAAAATTGTTCCAACATATCCTTTGTAACGTGATAGTTTAGCCTTATGTGCTACTTGACGAGTTGGCTTAGCCTCTCATATACTTGTTACTTGATGACATCTTGAGCATGATTACTTGATAATCTTCTTGATTTGCATGATTACATGATAACATGCTATGTATTTATACCTAGTAACTTACTGAGATTTATCTCATCCCGTTCCTTGTTTATTTGTTTCCCCCCCAGGAAAGCAAGTGGTAATACGTTGTGAGGCTCGACTTAGCAGGGGCCTACTTGGCAGGTTGTTCTTGTTGGGGATTTTTATCCTTTCCAGTTTTTGGTGAGGACGATTTTGTATCAGTTGTTTAGACTCAGTATCTTGGGTAGACTTGTATAGTACTTGTATATAACCACATTTGGTTTAAATTTCTTGGTATAGATGTCGCGACCCCGAACCCCGCGGGCCCGAGACCGCGATCTGGACGTCGACTTAAAACCAAAACTATGAATTACTGAAGTTAAAAATTTCATTTGATACCAAAAGGTGATGATCCCAAGTTTTACAAATCATTTGAACAACAAGGTGAAACTAGTATAAACTCCATAAGTTTATACACCAAAGTTACAAAATACACAAATCCTAATGACGTCAATGTTTGGTACAAATATCCCAAAAAGGTTACACATTTATATAATGTAAACCAACCTATAACAACCTTCCCCAAAAGAATGTATCCACACTCGACGTCCTCCTTCTCGTGATCAGCGAGACTATTCCTTAGCACCTGGGGGGGGGGTTAAGGAAAAACAAAGATAAAAGAAAAAGGGGTGAGATAAATCTCAATAAGTTACTAATGCAACTACATGACATGCTATGATGCAAGAAGCAATAAACAATGATAAATATCACATAGCACATAGCATTTATCACATAACAGATAGCAGCGGAAATAAACACATAACAAAGGATATAGCCAAGGTTTTCCAAACCGGTACATCCAAATAAAGGATCGCTGCGCAGCTTCAATAATCAACAAATCATCATCTTCATAATAGCATGAAAGCCGAAGAGAAAACCCCGGTACCGGAACCAATAACCATAAAAGTGTCACAAAGGACAAGGACCATGGCACAAAGTCATGCCCGGTAGCTAGATACATTCACAAAGGAAGCTAACTTATCCTTTCCAAGGCCAATCTGGAAAAGGGGTATAGAAGGGGGCAAAACAATGGTCAACATTATAATGGACTTGGCTTTGCCATTATAATCTTTCCCATCGCCCGATGCAACAAATATGCCAGCTGGGCTTCCAAATAAATGCTAAGTAATAATAATTTAGCATGAATGAACAACTTAAGGTTCCAAAGTAGGGAACCAATCCAAATAAATTACCACAAAGGTAAACCAATCCAAACAACACATCAAGGATGAACCAACATTCCCAAAACGGTACTTAATCAATTTCCAGAACATATTTATTCACAAAAGAATCAAATCCAATTAATAAGGTATTCCACGATGTTATCTTAAGTTAATTAAAAGAAATAAACTTAAACTATTTAGGCCCTAAGTCCTAAACCAAGCAAAAAGGGAGAATTCTGAACCAGGGGGCAGGCGGGCGCCTGGTAGGGGGCGGGCGGGCGCCTGTTTCAACAGAAGGTTTGGCCATTAGAAAAGGGCGTGTAGGCGGGCGCTCGGGTCAAGGCGGGCGGGCGCTTGGTCTGGATTTTAGCCGGGAAAACAGAGCTGGGTTCCTTAAGTTCTTACCCATTTCTCACCACACTCAAAATCAAACACAATCAATCTCCCACCAAGCCTAAATATGAATCACAACAACTTATAACTAGGAGGAGGACCTAGATAACATCATTTATCAACCAAGATCAAGGTTTAATCCCAACTTTCATCAAATCACCATTTTCAATCAAAACTCAAATAAATTCCCAATAAATTCAAATCTCAACAAAACTTCAAATATAACACATCAAGCATTATCTAAACATGATATGAACATTTTAGCATCAAAATAGGGGAAAAGTAACTTACTTGGATTTTCTCAAAGTTGATGGATTTCAAATATTTTTGATCCTACGCGATCCTATCGACGATCTAAACACATTTCACGTTTTAAGAAATGAGAGATTATGAGAGGAAGATGAAGAAAATGAAGAGAGAAGTAAAGGAAGAAAACTTACCCAAAACCAAGAGAGAGGGAGAGAGATGGCTGGGAAATGGGATGGAGAGAGTGAGGGAGAAGGTGGGGGAGGTGAGGGGGAGTAGGGGAAAATTATTCAAAAACTTACACTTAGGCCCCCTCTCTCACACTACACACAATTGCTACACTCCCTACTAACAATTAAGACCCAACAATACCACACTAACCCAAATGACTCGATTAAAATGCTAGGCATAAATTATTATAACACATAAAATGCACACATAATTATTTAAATAAACAATAATTTAAATAAACAAATAAGCAAATAAATAAATAATAATTATTTACTACTAATTAAAATAGAGCCTAGATTTCGGGTCGTGACAATAGAACTTGTGGTGAGCTATTTTAGCTCGTTTCTCTTGAGTATATATGATACCAGTTGATTTATTCAGGTGTCATTCCCGTTTTTACGCTTCTTGTTAGTTACGCGCACCAGGTTCGAGGTTCCATTATAGAACCCCGGGACTTGGGGGCGTGTCACATTGCCTCTGCTCGGCCGAGGAAGTGCTACTCCATCTTTTCTTCGTCTTCTCAAAATTCTGACTTGTCTTTCAAAGTCATATCTCTAACGATTTGCACCCTGACTTTGAATCTCCCTTAATAATTCAGATCTACGAACCACCGACATAAGTCCACCTTGAGCCACATCCTTCGTACCAAAACATAATTCTCCACCTTCGCCTCAGATCTGTCTTTCATCAAAGACACTAGATTTGTCCGTCCTCCGGACAACCAAAAATTTTCGCGCGTCACAGACGTATCCCACTAGACACCCAGATAATCAGATGTATCCCACTGGACACCCAGACGTGCACCTACAGGTACTCAGAATCGCCCCAACTGGCAACTAACAGGACTTCAGATGTGGTACATCTAATCGACATTGAATCTTGCCAACCAAAACAGATAAACCTGGTGTGTGTTGATCTTCTATCTCTGGCTTTCCTGGTTCACTCCCTCCTAGAGTAACTCGCTAATCCACCTGTTTCTCAACACCATCACTTAACTCAGAACACGTAGAACCTTGGAGGTGTACAAGGAACCATGTTTTTCACCAGTCAGAATCACATTTGAACCCTCGCTGACTTTCAGAACTCCACCTTCGCTCTTAAAACTATATCCCTTCTTGTCCAACCGACTAAGAGATATCAGATTCTTTTTTATTCATGGAACATGTCTAACCTTGTTCAATGTGAGAAATTTATCACCAGAAGTTCTCACCCTTATGGAGCCCATGCCAACTACCCTAGAGAGAGATCCACTAGCCATATAGATATAGCCCCCATCTCTCTACTCATAAGTTGTAAACTGCTCCTCGCGCTAACGCATGTGATAAGAATCCCCCCAATCAAGAACCCATGCATCTTCCTTGCACGCTTCTTATTCAGTCACTAAGGCATAAGCACAATCCTCATCCAGATTATCACTGCTTGCCATCATAGCAGTCGACTCAGGTTTCCCCTGCTGCTCTTTCTTTTTCTTGGGATAGTCAGATTTCTAGTGCCCCTTATCCTTGCAATAATTACATATATCTCCAGGTCTTGAACCCCTCCTAGAAGAAGCATTGTTTCTGTACTTTTACCACTCGCCTTTCAACGTAGTTCTCTGGTCTTCAGACCAGACTTAACTTGATCCAGATTATGTTGGTAGTGGTGCCCTAGGCACGTTTAATAAACGTTGTAATTGTTATCATTTATTTCATATCAATAAAGAGATGTTTTGATTATTATTGTTGTTCATGTTTACTTATAATAATCTCCGTCCCTAGTACTTGTTAAGCACTAGTATAAAGGCTAAATGATCATGCGATGATCATGTTAGATTTATGGGTACTTGTTTGGAACAAGGTACTGGACATGACCCGCTGTATGAGATTTATGTCATGGTCCATGTCAAACATATATCTCATATTAGTTATGTCATTTGAATCCTTAGACATGAAGTTATTATAGTCTTCCACTTGATGAACATTATGTTTGACATATTCAAACGCTACCTTTAACCGGGAAGTTATAAAGGGTATGATTGGCATAATCGGATTCACGTAGGGAAGAATAATAAGCTAAATGAATTTGTCCCTCCTCGGAGAGATGTCAAGCTTAGGCCACTCGTAGGAATGATGTTGATGAAATGTTCGGCCGGACTCAAATGGATTGATTGGATCAATAGCATTTGAATTATCAACATATTCGGATTCGAGAAAGTATTGAACAAAACAAGTTGACTGTTTGACCATGACTTGTGTTCAATGACATCGTGGACAAAGGGATTGTGACATATTCTAAAGGAATGCGAACTTGTATCTAGTTATACTATTTGGGTAGGTATGACGGTTTGCTAGAACCTAATCATATCTTATGGGATCATGTTTGAGCTCATTGCCAACTTAGTATAATCCTAGAGGGTCACACACAATAGAACGAATCTTTAAAAGGACTACATTGGAATTTTGGAAATTCTGGACTTTCTGGGAATTGGGCGACCGCACATAATGGACTGGGCGGCCGCACACTTAGCTCAGAAATGTACCAGTTTTGTTTCAGATTGTTGTGCGACCGCACAGAGGTTTTTGGGCGGCCGCACAGTACTGTCGACTGGCACTTTCCTAATTCGATTTGGAATATCTTTTGACACAAGATTCCTATTTGGAATAGGTCTTGCTTGTGTATAAAAGGATGAGTTCGGCCAGAACTTCAAAGATAGCCTTTTGTGAGTCTCCAAAGAGTTTGAGAGAGGTTTTATTTTGTTCCAAGACATCTTTGGTTGAAGAACAAAATAATACACAAAAGAAAAATTCCATATAGTCATATCAAATTGTGAAAGTGTGTTTCATAGTTGTTGGTCTAGCAACCAAGATCAAAGAAGCTCCTTTGATATTCGTTCGAAGTGTGGATACCGCTAGAGGGTGAAAATCATCATCTTCAAAGTTCGTGTTCAAGCTTTATGATCGTGATCAAGTCTTCAAACCTCCACCAAAGACCAAGAGAATTTGATAGCCATCAAGGGTTAGTTTATTCCTTTATTCTTATGTTGTATTTGATTTAATCATATGAACGGATCCATGGCTTTGGGTTTCAAAAATTTTAAATGCTAAATTCCGCTGCGCATGTTTGATCGAAACCCAACAGATTAATTGTCTTTTTATTTATACATGAATCAACATATGACTCATATGACAGTGGTAGAAATATCAACATAATTAGAGCATCATCTTCATCATCGATTTGTACCTCTATATTACGTAATTCAAGTAATAATGCAGAAAATTGATCTAGGTGATCTTTAATAGGCGTACCTTCAGCTATCTCGAAAGTAAATAATATCTTCCTCATGTAGAGCTTGTTAGTTTGAAACTTCACTAGGAACATCTTCTCTAACGTCAACCACAAGCCTCCTGTTGTATCCTGATCTGCAACATCCGCTAGGATGTCATCATCAAGACACATGATAATATGTGAATAAGCCTTCTACAACCTTTTTTGAATCTTCAGGTGTGGTAACGGCTTATGCCTTGCCTTTTGGATTCTTCTGATCCCTGATTGCAGCAGCCACTGGAACCCATAAGCTTTGCCTTCACAACATAGCTCTCATCTTGATCTGCCATAAACTGAAACTGTTCTTCCCATAGAACTTTTCAATCTACTGGTCCGTCCCGGAATCCATCTCTTCTGGAGCTAAAGCCGTCAATTTGGGCTGAGCCCATTGGGCCAGCCTGCCCCGCCATAGAATAAAGGTGGGTTGGGTCCTAAATATGCTAACCCAAATACAAGTGGGCCATTTTGGGCTAGCCCGTTTGGGTCGCGGGCCAACCCATTTTTTTTTATTATTTATTTTCCTTTCCGTATGCCGTCTACCGATGTCATTTAGTGAATAGTAAATGCGTGCGGTGTGCCTCTAGGTTTTCACTTGTCAATTTCATTCCATCGCCTTTCTTTCTTTCTCTCTCTCTCTCTCTCTCTCTCTCTCTTCGACCCTTCTCTCAACCGACCGGCGCCGCTACCAGTCTCCATCGTCTTCAATCTTCATCATCCTCTTCTCTGCCATTCCGGGATCCATCGCCTTCTGGTAAGTCCCATCTCTCTTTGACTCTTCACTCTATTTTCACTTTTCCAAATATATTTTGTACAAATGTTTTTGGGACAGTTACATAGCTTTCGAGGAATTTTTTTATTGGGATCCATTGTCTTTAAACTTGAACATATTTTAATTAGTTTGTTTTTATCTTTTAGTTTGTAATCAAAAATGATATTTGAACTTTATATCAAAATGTGATTATGGACTTTATGCTTTAAAAATATTGCTGTCTTGCTTAATCTTTGAGGGATATTCATTAAAAAAAAAACAAAAAAAAACATTGTAGTCTTAGCCCGCCTGACCCACCTGGCCCACCAACCCAAGGTGGGTTGGGATTCAATTTTCCCAGCCCGCCAAGAATTTGGGCCAGTCCCCCATTTAGTGGTGGGCTGTGGTGGGTTGGGCCGGCCCCGCCAGCCCATATTGACGGCTCTATCTGCAGCAGAGGAATACCAGGATCTTTCTCAACTAACTAGGCTCTGATACCACTTGTTAGTAAATCAGACATAAGAGATGACAGAAAATAACAAACATAAATCGACAATCAAAGAACACATATTTAACGTGGTTCACCAAAAACATATTGGCTACGTCCACGGGCAAAGGGAGAACAGATATTATTAATATGGTCGGAGAAACAATTATAGAAGATGATCACACTAATCTATTTTGCACGAATTTTGATCACAAAATTTCTAGTTGTGCAAAACCTAGATATAGAATTATTGATATCTCTCTTATATTCAATGTTATTGAAACTACTAGTTATCAATTAGTATTTATACTGCTAGAGTTCTAACCCGGAAGACAGAAGGAATATAAAATACAAGTCCCTAAAGGACTTTATTAACTTTCCACGCAAGTCTGCAAAACCAGCGTCCGGCCCAGGCCCGAAATCCGACTGCTCGGCCGAGGCACTTCCTCTGCTCGGTCGAGTCCTTGTTCGTGCTCGCCTATGCACACCTGCTTCAGACAACAACACGTTCGACATCGTTTTGTTCGGCCGAGCAAGTACTGCTCCAACTTTTCTTCGTCTTCTCAAAATTCTGACTTGTCATTCAAATTCATATATTTAACGCATTCCAAATCACCCCCCCTAATTTGCTGGGATTTCAAGAATTCCAATGTGGGTAATAGGTTGGCTAGTAATGTGAAAAATAAACGAGTTGGGCAAACCCTAGGCTCCTCATGTCATCACTCTGACCAGATTGCGAATAAAATCCCAAGTGAAATTGGTCATGTCAATTGAAATCGGGGATTAATTGAAATGTGAAATTCAGATGGATAAGAAATAGTTGTGGGACGAGATTGTGGGATAAGGGAGCATCAATGGTGGCTGCTAGAGAGATGATGGAGGTGAGTGGATTTTGGGTGTGATGAAGAAGATGGGTTATTTTTCTTTTGATCCGTTAAGTTTTTTACGGGTGTTAGTTTACAAGGGTTGTTTTGATTGTTACTCCCTGGGCATTTACCATATAGTCCCTCAACATAATCTTATACACCTCTTAAGACAAGGAATATTTTAACTAACCATATAGTCCCTAGCTTACATCTTCGTCAACATATTACTAACTACACTCTCTCAACATTTTACTTTCACCCCAACCACTATCCCCTTAGGCTATCCCTCACCACCTTCTCCCGTCAACAACTCCGGCAACCACCATTTCCGGCGACCACTCCGGAAAAAAAAAAAATTTAGCTTCAGTGACCTTCCAGCAACCAAAGAGTTGAGAACTTATCAGTAAGTTCTCAGTTGTCAACTAAACTACTAATAACACGAACAATTCCGGCAACCACCAACTCCGGCGACCAAACAGTTGAGAACTTATCAGTAAGTTCTCAGTTATCAACTAAACTACTAAGAACACGAACAACTCCGGCGACCTACTCCGGCGACCAATTGAGAACTTATCAGTAAGTTCTCAGTTGTCAAATAAACTACTAAGAACACGATTAACTCCGGCGACCATCAACTCCGGCGACCAAACAGTTGAGAACTTTTCAGTAAGTTCTCAGTTGTAAAATAAACTACTAAGAACACAATCAAATCTGACGACCACCATCTCCGACGACCACCAACTCCGGCTACCAAACAACTGAGAACTTATCAGTAAGTTCTCAGTTGTTCTCATTTGTCAAGTGAGAAGACAACCAAGTCCAACGACCAATAAATGACAATTTCTCAATCGTGACATCTAAAATGATAAATTTTGCTATTGTAAATGGGACAAGAGGCGTATACATTTGAGAAATATAGGTCTCATTATTATGTAATCTTTTAAGTTAAAATCTCATCTTTTTTTTTTCAAAGAAAAAGAACTATTTTTATGAAATGGATGGGTGAAATATTTTTATTTATTTACAAAATTAAAATGAATTTTATTTTTAAGATGAAAAAAGTCATCTCCAAGTAATATACAAATGTAATGTAGTAAAAACGCATCAGTAAGTTCTCGGTTATCAACTATACTACCAAGAACACGATAAATTTTGGCAACCACCAACTCCTGAGACCAAACAATCGAGAACTTATCATTAAGTTCTCATTTGTCAACTAAACTACTAAGAGCACGATCAACTGATCACCAACTCCGACGACAAACAACTGAGAACTTATCAAGAAGTTTCCCAAACCGATAACTGGTGGTTCGGTCTCTAAAATGGCCGAGACCGAACCAGACCGAACCATTTACACCCCTACTACTCACCTCAATTACCATAACCAAAGTCTATGCTAAGAATCAAGAAGTCACAGCATACTGAACCAATCAATCTTCAAATCAAAGACTCGTTATGATGGCCCTCATTTAATAACCACAATTAATTCTTTCAAAGATGACAAAGGAATAGAGATTCTATTGGAGTTTAAAGACAAACAATGACAAGGCCAATATTAAGTCACAATCAACAACTTCAATATCAATTTACAGAGTTAAAATTAAGTCACTAACAAAAAAAAATCAAGACGAAGCTCAGTTTAACACGAGAGAAGGATTTTTTTTCTTTTGTTTTCCTTTTGAGCAAAACAAAACAGAAAGTTAAAAACTGCAATAAATAACAAAAAATCAAAAAAAAATAAAACTTGGGGAATTTCACACCACTCATGGCAGCAGAAGGCCAAAAGAAGAAGTATCCAACCATTTCTCTGATCCAGATCCTTACATGAGCATAGTCGACATAGGGGACCATAGTCAAAGTTTCTTGACGGCGCCGGAGACCTAGATAGACGTAGAAAATGTTAGAGGCGGCGATGAATCTTCATCACCGGCGTAGGAGAAGGTTTTCGGAGTTGGAGCGGAGTTCGAAGACAGAGAGTCAACGCCAGATCTACGACGATCAGACGCTTGGAATTCCAGATCTACGAGGATCAGAGGCTTAAAATGCCGGTTAATGTTGTAGGGGGCGTTCGCCGGAGTAGGAACGTAGCGGTCACCGGAGTGGGGGAATGGAGTTTGCCGGAGGTGGGGGAATCTATGATGGCAGCAAGAGGAGGAAGGTGGTCGGAGGTAGTGTGGGATCGCCAGAGAATATAGAGGGAGGTGGTCGGAGGTCGGGAGAAAGCTGTAGGAGGTGGTCGGAGGGAGGCTGACGGAGGTTTTGGAGAAGAGAGAGAAAGTAGAGAGAGGTAGGCAACGTGTTTGTGAGTGGGAGGGGAGGGGGTTGGTTTATTTATAGTAGAGTATTTTCGGGATTTAACAATTTTAATGGACTAGGTGGTAAATAAAAATATTGGCTTGGATCAGGTGGTAAACGAAAATATTAGATTGGACTAGGTGGTAAATTCGCTTAGGATGAGGGATTAGGTGGTAATTTTCTCTTACTCCAAATATTGTCCACATCATCATATCCTTTAATTATATTTGACGGCATCCACCCAAGTTGCACAATTTATAAAAAATATTAAAAGTACGTATCATTATGATGTCACTAGGTATTACGATACAATCAGTTGGACAGGGGACATAGTACATATTGGTAATTATTCCTATTAAGAACAGAGAGATTTACAACAAAGGCTAGGATCATTGAATTAGTGACAAGATTACTCAATAATTAATATAATCCTTTTATATGATGTTATTTTATTTTTATTTTGCAATCACAATGTCACGCACATTATGGTGAAGCATAAGGTGTTGAAACCAAACACAAACTATTCTTTCTCCTAACAGTGAGTCCAAACGCCTCAGTCATGTCAAGACTTTTAGGGTTCATCTTGTCTGGGAGTTCCCAATCAAATTGGTAAAGAAGTTGAGCAAGAACAAGCTCAACACTAGCCATACCAAATGTAATTCCAGGACACATTCTTCTTCCTGCCCCAAATGGGATAAACTCAAAGTTTGTTCCTTTGAAATCTATTGAAGAATCCTCAAATCTTTCAGGCAAAAAACTCTTGGCGTCGTGCCAGTAGTTTGAATCTCTTGCGATAGCTGAGAAGTTGACAATGATGTTGGTTTTTTCTGGTATTGTGTAACCTTCAATCTCAAATTGTTGTCGGCTTTGTCGTGGGAGAAGTAATGCGAAAGGGTTTCGCAGTCGCAAGGTTTCTTTGATTACCATCTTTAAGTAATTACAGTCACTGATATCTGTTTCGTTTATTACTTTGTTTCCGTTGAAGATTTTTCTCAGTTCAATTTGTACTTTTTCCATCACTCTCGGGTTTCGAATCATTTCAGACATTGCCCATTCTATTATCGTTGCAGCAGTTTCAGTTCCCGAAGCAAACATGTCCTGAAACAAAATTTTAAGATATCAAAAAAAAAAAAAGTCGCAAATAGTGCCTATTTGTTTATTTATTTTTCAAGCATATATTAAAGTAATAAGCACTTTTTTACTTAGCATATGCACATAAAAATTCTTATTTACTAGCGCGCGGTACATGAATACTCCCAAGTAAATATGAAGAACTAGTTGACGATGTTATATTCGTTAAATAAAATAATCTCCCGCGTACGTACATTTGGTGTAGAAATGAATCCAACTACAGATGTGGCATTCTTAACGAGCATCGTTATCTTTTTATTTCTTTTTGATGATCACCCAATATAGAAACTTTAATTCTTGAAATGCGACTTTTTATGATAATTGAAAATAGAAACTATAAGTGAATATTTTGTAAATGTAGACTTTTTTTTTTTTTTGCTGGAGTAATTGTTAACTTACCAGAGTGATGCCCTTGATGTTTTCAAGTGTGAAGGGAAACTCCAAGCCACCACTCTCCTTAACTCTCAAGAGAACATCTACAAGATCTTCCTCATCTCGCGAGATTCCGCCAATATTTTCACTATGCTCATTAATGATGTCGCTAAGGATCTGATCAAGCTTTTGTTGCGTTTTCTTCATTTAGACATCGTTCCGTTAAGGTAAGGAAGTAACCTAAACGAAGGAAACAAATTAGCCGCATCAAAACCACCCATATACGATATCATTTCCAAGATGATGGTGATAGCGGCATCATGTTGTTTCCATTTCCTACCAAACACTGCTCTACAAGCAATTGCATTCTGCAACGCGTAAATCCGCGCACCAAGATCTATTGACGCTCCAGACGAGGATCTGATGGAGTCAATAAAACATGACACCTCTTCTTCGCGTATTAGGCCAAAAGACGCGACTTTTTTGGGACTCAAAAGCTCTAAGATGCAAATCTTGTGCATTTGTCTCCAAAAATCACCATATGGAGCAAAGGCTAGGTCTGAATTATTGTACAAGATAATCTTTGTTGCGAGAAAACCGGGCCTATTTGAGATGGCGAGATCGTGGGTCCTGAAAAGCTCGTTCGCGAGTTGGGCTGATGATATAACAATGGTGGAAAGTTCACCTAGTTGGAGATGCATGACGGGTCCATATTTCTTGGCTAAGGTTCTGAGAACATGATGTGGTAGTGAAGAACTTAGTAAATGAGGCAAATTTCCAATGATTGGAAACTTACATGGCCCTGGTGGAAGTTTCTTTGGAGGGATTGTACTTTTTGTTATCATTCTCCAGAGTTTTATGAATAGAATGAGGAGGAAGAAGGAAGGGATAATGGGAGAGAGCTCCATTATTGAAATAAAAGAGGCTAGGAGCAATATGTGTAATATTTTTAAGTTCTTAGAGTTTTTATTGCGAAGTACTCCCTCTGGTCCAAAATAACTGTCACTTTTGGTTAAACAGATGTAAGTTTGACCAATAAATTTAAACCAAAAATAATGATCCTAATAAAAATCTAAAAATTGTTAATAAAAGTATTATTAATTATAATACAATGACAAATTTTAGATTTTTATTAGCATCATTATTTTTTATTTAAATTATTGATCAAAGTTACATCTGATTGACCAAAAACGACATTTATTTTGGACCAGAGCGAGTACTAACTTGATACATCTATTTTAGTAGTGTTTGGAGAATTGCTATTCGACTGGACAGCAGTCGGACAAGTTCAGCACATTATCATAAACTTAACAGATGAAATGAGAGCAGTTGAAAATATCTAAAATAATTTCAACATTATTTGCATGTTATAACTAGCTAATGTAATTGTCTAATGTACTAGTTGCATATTATTATAGGCTAATCTGATTAACATGAACTTGAAATCTGGATTACTTGTACTTTGATAAAATTTGTAATAAAGTAATCCTTTGGTATTCCACACAAAACCATTACTCTATAATGATGAGTTTGCCAAGTCAATTATTGCTACAAAATTGCCAACTTGTCATGAAATAACAAATGGCTTTTATCTTGAAGGACCATAACTATAGAATATGTTCACGATAGAGTGAATAATTCTTTTGTTTTTTCAAAATATCTAAAGTTGCTAATGTAACATCAACGCAATTGTTTTCGCATCAGATACTACCAAATAACAGATAACATATTATCCATTTTATCTTTAGGGTATCCCATGAAAGTCGTTAGAGTCGAAAAAGTAGCTCCTTTTCCATTTTTTTTTTTTGTTCTAGAAAAAATTGTAATATATTCCTTCCGTCTCATAACAAATAACAGATTATCCATTTTATCTTTAGGGTATCCTATGAAAGTCTTTTTTTTTTTTTTTTTTTAAGTGAATTATTTACTCCATTATTACTTATTTATTTATGAGACTCACTTGTCATACTTATAACAATTTTTTTCACTCTATTTCATGGCTTCGTACTCATATGTTTGTGGATATAGTATATATATATATACTCCCTCCGTCCCACTATAAGTGCTACTAGAATTGTGGGCACATTAATTAAGAAAAGAAGTAAATGTATGGTCAAAAATGAAGAGAAAGAATGAGTGGGGTTAAATAGTGGGTTGATTGAATATAAATATATTTAGAAATTTCCTTTTTGGGTAGTCTCATTGTGGTGGGACGGACCGAAAAGGAAATTAGTCTCACTTGTGGTGGGACGGAGGGAGTATATGATAAAAACTTGTATGAGATCATGACCCGTCTCATAGTAGAGACGGGTCACTTTTGACCCATGACCCGGACTCACGGCCCGGACCTATGACCCGCGGGCAATTTTTTTTTTTTTAGTTTTATATTTGTTTTTTGGTATTTTTTTCGGTTGCCAAAGGTAATAGTTATTATAACTAAATGTAACAAACGTGCTACTTATATGTAACAATTTGTATACATAAAAGTAACATTTTTTTTTAAAAAAATGTTTTCTTCATTTGCCAAAAGTAATATTTATTATAACTAAAATGTAACGAACGTGTTACTTATATGTAACAGTGTATATACATAATTGTAACACATGTATAAAAAAGTAATAATTCAACCATTTACAGTTTAGAACTAAAAACACTTGTGTTGGCAACATTGTAAAAATAAGAAAGTAACAATTTTTATAAGCGAATGCAACATTTTACTTGTATAATAACATTGTAAAACAGTTATGTTTACTTGTATAATAGTATATCCATATGTTTTCATATAATAAGTTACAATGGGTTCAATTTATCACAATACATGTAAAAGTATTACATTATCTATAGAAATCTGTTACAATATCATCTACTAAAGTCGTACATTTACTTGTACAAATAATTACATTCATGTATATAAATTGTTATTTTTCAAATGTTACTTTCTTTCAAAAAATAAAATCAAAATACTCAACAAAAAAAAATCTGGAAAAACACTATTACATTTCAGTATAACGATAATTACATTTAGTTATTGTTAGTGTTACACGTATTTATAGTTTGTATTACAGTGGAAAGATAAGTAAAATGAACTATTTTTTTGTAAAAATGGTGTTACGTTTACTTATAAACAATGTTACTTTATAAGTAAAACAGTTGTTGCATTTAGTTATACTAATGATTAATTTTGGCAAACGAAAAAAACAGTAAAAAAATATGGGTTAGTGACAATTTAGACCCTAAAATGATATACCACCCTCCCAAACGAACCCTGATGTTTTTTTTTCGCCAGATCAGAATTTAATGTGAAAAATACTCACCAGATAGAGCCTACGAAAATCGTTAAAAAGCATGTATATGCCCTGCACATGACTAACAGAATTTGTTATTTTGAAATTGAAATTTCTTTCAAGGGGGTTAAATGACATACTTGAAACTTAGGGGAGAGTTTGACCAAAAAAACTTAAATAAATTATTTTTTAAAACTAAAAATTTTAAAAAATAAAAAGTAAATTCATTATCTTTAAAAATTCAAATACTTCAATCTTAAACTTATTTATTTTTGAAAATCAAATTCTAAAATTAAAAGGGTTTGAAGTGTTTTCCTAAAAGAAAAATAAATTCATTGTCTTTGAAGTTGAATTTTTTTTTTGAGGTGTTTAATGAAAATTCCAATTTAATAAGTTTGAAAATAAAAATAATTATTGGTTTCAAAAAATAATTATATTTTAAGTGAAAGGGTTTTATAACTTTTTTTTAAAGTATTCAATATAAAAATAAGAAAATTAAAAATTAAAATTTATTTTATAAACATAATAAATCAATTTTTACATTTACTAATAAAATATTTATGGTTAAAAAAAGTATTTGAAAAAATTTGCAACATTTTATAATCTATTACAAGAAATAAGAATAAATTAAGGCATTAATATAACTACTTCTTTTTCACTCACGTAATTTATTGCTTTTTATTTAATTTAAATATAATGAATTGATTTTTTTAAATAGTTTTGAAAAATAATTTATTTGAGTTTTTTTATGTCAAACTCTCCCCTAAGTTACAAATATGTCATTTAACCCCTTTGAAAGAAATTTCAACTTCAAACTAACCAATTTTGTTAGTCATGTGCATGGCACATGCTTTTTAACTGAGTTTTTAACGATTTCTGTTAAAAAGGCCCTAATTGGCAAGTATTTTTCACATCAAGGTCTGATCTGGCGAAAAAAAAAATCAGAGTTCGTTTGGGAGGGTGGTATATCACTTTAGGGTCTAAATTGTCATTAACCCAAAAAATATAAAAAAATAAATTAAAAATTGATTTTTTTTTTTTGGAAAAAATAAATAAATTTTTTGGGCCAATGGGTCGCTGCCACGTGGCATATTTTAAGTGGAGCATGGGTTGGGATCCTACGCTTCGCAAAAAATATTGTACACGGGTCATGGGTCGACCCGTTTTTTCTATGAAACGGATCTAGGTGTTCTCACAAGCGACTACCTCTATATAGACACACACATAGTCAAATAAGTATTCCTTTTACTTCTACACATTTATTAATTTTTTACGAGACGGAGGGAGTAGCTCGTTTCCATGTGAATAATCCACTTCTCCCTAAAGCATTACTTAATATTACCTCTGTCCTTAAATGTGTGTCCAAATTTCATTTTAAGGGACATCTGAAAATCTTAACTCTTTGTACAATTTGGTGGCAAAGATTCATATGTAATCTTGTAATCTCCTTTCCAAACATTTAGTTTTGCACGTATAAAGAGACGGGTGAAAAAAATTCGAAAAAAAAAACATAAAGGGACAAAGTTATGTTAAAAAAGACACTCATTTTGGGATAAAAAATTTGTGAAAATGACACTCATTTAGGGACAGAGTGAGTAATTTTTACTTCTACTTCTACACATTTATATTTTCAATACTTCACCCTAAAGTTGTGATTTATTTCTAAAATTTTCGTCAATTTCAAATTAACTAATTTGGTTATGTATGGCTAATTAAGCACATGTTAATTTTACTAGTTTGTCTATTATTTTTGTCAAAACCCCCTTTTTGCTAACATTTTTTTTAACTTTGCTAGTTTTAAAATATCGGACCCATTTTTAAGAAACGACCCCAAATTTTAAACTCTTAAATGTACTTTACACATTTCGAATTCACGTTAGGCGAGAGACAAGTGTTAGCATAGTCAATTTATTGGAAAAATGACGTCCCAAAAAAGAACAAAAAAAATGATGTCTCCAAAAACATATTAAGATTTAAATGGGACGTGTTCAAACCAAAAGACAAAAACTTGTATGAGAACACCATGACCCGTCTCATAGTAGAGACGGATCATTTTTGACCCATGACCCGGATCCATGACCCACAAGTTTTATTTATTTATTTATTTATATTATTTTTTTTCGGTTTGTCAAAAGTAATAGTTACTATAACTAAATGTAACAAACGTGTTACTTATATATATGTAACAGTTTGTATACACAAAAGTAATACATATATACAGAAAAATAACAGTGTTTTTTTATGTTTTCTTCGTTTGCCAAAAGTAATACTTATTACAACTAAAATGTAATGAACGTGTTACTTATATGTAACAGTGTTTATACATAATTGTAACACATATGTATAGAAAAATAATAATTCAACTATTTACACTTTAGAACTAAAAACACTTGTGCTAGTAACATTGTAAAAATAATAAAATAATATTTTTTATAAACGATTGTTACATTTTACTTGTATAATAACATTGTAAAACAGTTACGTTTGCTTGTATAATAGTATATCTATATGTTTTCAAATAATAAGTTACAATGGGTTTAATTTATCACGATACATGTAAAAGTATTACATTATCTATAGAAATCTGTTACAATTTCATCTACTAAAGTGTTACATCTACTTGTACAAATAATTACATTCATGTATATAAGTTATTATTTTTCAAATGTTACTTTCTTTTAAAAAATAAAATCAAAATACTCAAACATAAAAAATATTATGGAAAAACACTATTACATTTCAGTATAACGATAATTACATTTAGTTATTGTTAGTGTTACACATATTTATAGTTAGTATTACAGTTGAAAGATAAGTAAAATGAACTTTTTTTTTTTTTTTTTTTGTAAAACTGGTGTTACGTTTACTTATAAACAATGTTAATTTATAAGTAACATAGTTGTACTAAGTATTACTTTTGGCAAACGAACAAAAAAAAAAAAATACTCCCTCCGTCTCAGGTTAGTGTGAACTTCTTTTTTTTGGTCCGTCTCAGGTTAGTGTGGACTATCCCAAAATAGCAAAGAATCTTTACTATTCTTCTCACTCATTCTCTCTCCTACTTTACTTTTACACTCACAAACACCAATCAATTTACTATTCCTCCCACTCATTCTCTTTCCTATTTATTTTTTCATACTCACAAACACCTCCTTCCATTATTTATCTCTCTTACTTTTTCTTAATTTGTGTGCCCAAAAATTTGGTCCACATTAACTAGAGACGGAGGGAGTATATAAAAACTAAAAATAAAAAAATGGGGCCAATGAATCGCTGCCACGTGGCATATTTTGAGTGGAGCATGGGTTGGGATCCTACGGTTCGCGGAGAATGTTGTACACGGGTCATTAGGGGTGTTCACGGTCCGGTTCGGTCCGGTTTTTGTCAAAATTTCACAAAACCAGGACTGGACCAATTGTTCGGTTCTGTATAAAATTAGAACCAGGACCAAACCAATATATTTCAGAACTGGATTTATTGGTCCTGTTCTATTGGTCCGGTTCCGGTCCGGTTCTACATATTACATATCATACAATTTTTTGGCATTAATACAAGTTTATGTAATCAGGGTTGTAATATTAACATTTCATGAAGCACTAATGTACCAACCCATAGGCCGGAGATTGGTGCATTTAACATTGCTGATAGGGAATAAAGATTTTGTTTTTATAACAGAAACATAAAATATAACCTCTTGTATATTGATTCTGTATTGATTCGAAGATGTCTACAATTATGATAATCAGAATTATTTTTATATTTTGGTATAAAATTAGAAATAAATATAATATATAATAGCATATTAGTAATATATATACATCTAAATATGATTGGTCCGGTCCGGTCCAGAACCGTGTAAATATTTTTCAAAACCGGAACCGGACCAATTTACCGGTTCTAAAGGAATTTGGAACCAGAACCAAACCAATACCATTGGTTCGGTCCGGTTTTTATTGGTCCAGTCCGGTTTTGTTGGTCCGGTCCGGTTCCAATATTTTTTGCACAGCCCTACGGGTCATGGGTCGACCCATCTCTTTTATGAAACGCATCTAGGTGTTCTCACAAGAGAACACTTCAAACAAAAATATGTCAAGGTGAACGAATAAGTACATATGAATAAAATAAATTTTGCAAAATGTTATGAGAAACTATACAACAATAAATTATTTACTGAAAGCCAAAAACACTTGCAAACTTGCAATTAAAGGACACACCGATTAACTGGAAATTCGGGTAATTTTTTTTTAAGTGACTAATTACTTTTAAAATGTTTAAGTTTTGGCATTAACATTCGATAATGAATTACTCCCTCTGGCCCTAAATGAGTGTCAATTTTCAAGAAATCTTTGTCCCTAAATGAGTGTCTTTTTTTAACATAACTTTCTCCCTAAACTTTTTTTTTCGAAAAAATTTTCACCAGTTTCTTTATATGTGCAAAACTAAAGGTTTGGAAAGGAGATTACAAGATTATATATGAATCGTTGTTACCAAATTGTTCAAAAAGTTGAGATTTTTAGTGTCCCTTAAAATGAAATTTGGACTCTCATTTAGGGACAGAGGTAGTATTATTTTTTGTGAAAATCTCGAGGAAAACTTGTTTTACACTCGTTTAAGTGTAAAACACTGTTTCGAATTCTTGTAAAACAAAATCTCTTAATGTAAAACAAGTTTTACACACATGTCTTAGTGTAAAACAAGTTTTTCATAAGACTGTCATTAGAAGTATTTTTATTAAATTCCACATTGAGCATATTTTATTGAATGAAAAAGAAACATCTTAATTTCAAGAATTATTAATTCTGTAAAAACAAAGTCTTAAAGAGATGTAAGATCCCTGAAATACATAGTACACAAGATTATTGTAGTTCATAATTTGGTATTTTGGAATCAAATTTTCATGCATAGCGGATAAGAATAAGGGGTCGGAACCAAAGACAAGCTATTCTTCTTCCTAACATTTGCTCCAAATAACTCAGCCATCTCAAGATCTTCAGGCTTCATCCCATTTGGAAGTTTCCAATCAAAATTATAAAGAAGTTGCGCGAGCACAACCTCAACGCTGGCCAAAGCAAATGCCATCCCCGGACACATTCTCCTCCCCGCCCCAAATGGATAAACTCAAAGTCTGTCCCCTTAAAATCAACAAAACATTTCTCAAATCTTTCTGGTAAAAATATATCCGCGTCTTCCCAATATTCCGGATCTCTTGCTATTGCTGAGAAGTTGACTATGATATTGGTTTTTGCTGGTATTGTGTAACCATCAATCTCAAATTCTTCACGGGTTTGTCGTGGGAGTAGGAAAGCAAAAGGGTTGCGCAAACGCAAAGTTTCTTTTATGACCAATTTTAGGTAAGTACAATGATGAAGATCTGTCTCGTCCATTGCTTTCTTCCCTTTGAAGACTTGTCTTAATTCGGCTTGCGCTTTCTCTAGCACTCTAGGGTTTCTTATCATTTCGGCCATTGCCCATTCTATTGTTGTTGAAGTAGTTTCAGTACCTGCTGAAAACATGTCCTGCTCCATTGATACTTGAAAATGAGTTTTGAGAATTACTAGCTTGAAATGAAGTTATGTCACCCAAAAAGTTTTAGCTCAAGTGGGATTAGGTATATTTTTTTATAAAAATATCAAGTGATGCTTATATACTCACCCTGTCTTAGAAAGATAGTTTTGTTTGACTTTTTGTGGTTAACGCAAGTGAACTTTGACCAAATATTAGTGTCAATCAAACCATCCCAACAAAAATTTAAAAGTTATTAGTGATAAATCAGTTAATGATTTATCAGTGTTTTTTTTTTTAGAATTTCACTTGGATGATTAGATTGACATTAAGATTTGATCAAAGTTCATTTGAGTTGACCATACAAGTCAAATAAGACTATTTTTCATGGATGGAGAAGTATGAGTGTGTGTGTGTATGTATGTATTTGTGTGTGTGTGTGTGTGTGTGTGAATAAGCTGTGATAATAAGCACGCAGGAGTGAAGGCAAATAATTACCAGAATAATGCCCTTGATGTTTTCATTTGTGAAGGGAGACTCTTGGCCACCAGTCTCCTTAATCCTCAAGAGAACATCCACAAGATCTTCCTCTTCTCTTTTTATTATGCCAATATTTTCTCTGTGTTCTTCGATGATGTCATTAATCATCCGATCAGCCAATTGATGTGTTTTTCGCACTTTCGACAACATCCCATTGACTAAAGAAAGCAATTTATACGATGGAAATAAATTAGCTAAATCCAAACCTCCAACGTACGCTACCAAATCCAAGATGAGTTCAATAGCTTCATCTTGGTCTATACATTTGCTTCCAAATACTAATCTACCCGCAATTGTATTTTGCAAAGAGAAAATCATCTGACCCAGATCGATGGGTGATCCTTTGGATGACCTAATTGTGTCAGTAAAAAGTGATATTTCCTCCCCGCGTAATGAGCTAAATAATCGGACTTTTTTAGCACTTAAAAGTTCTAAAATGCAAATTTTGTTCATTTGTCTCCATAAATCACCATATGGAGCAAACACAAGGTCTGCACTATTGTACATGACAATCTTGGCCACAAGAAATTGTGGCCTATTTGCCACCGCAAGATCATGGATCTTGAGAACCTCTTTGGCGTATCGTGCGGATGATATAACTAGGGTTGGAATTTCGCCAAGCTGGAGATGCATGATTGGCCCATGTTTTTTGGCTAAGGCTCTGAAAACATGATGTGGTAGTGAAGAACCAACAAGGTGATGCAAGCTTCCGATGATGGGAAGCTTCCATGGCCCTGGCGGAAGTTTCTTTTGAGTGGGTGATGAGGTTTTCACAATCTTTCTACCCATTTCTATGAGTAGGAGGAGGAGGAAGAGGAAGAAGAAGAGGATAATCAAATTGAAAGAGAACTCCATTTTTGAAACCAATGTGTCTTGTATTTTGTATTTGGAGGATTCACTCTCTTTTTATAGGCAAATGGAACCGCTGCAGGTTGAAAATCGCGTCAGCTCTGTTGTGTAACATGACAATTTGGTAATATCTCTTATTTTAGTCAATTGTGTGATCAAGATTAATTTGGGAAGATGGTAAATTTCTTTATTTTTGTTGAAACTATGGTAATTCAACTTTATAATTTGTACTGTTTGTAAATCTAAAATAATTTGATTGTTTAATTTTTCATCCATCCAAGATATAAGTTTTAACACTTTCAGATTAAAAGATAAAAGTTTTAAGACACTTATAAGTACTATTTCTCTCTCGAAAATAATAGTCTCATTTCTTTTTCTTGCTTGTGCCAGAAAGTGGCCGATTTTAAAACTTAAGACTATAAAACCGCTGAATTTTAAAAACTTACAATGTAGCCTTAAATTGTTTGAAAATTAAATTAAATGAGACATCAATTTGAGACGAATGAAATATGGGCAATGCTAGACTTACAAAAAAAAGTTTACAAAATGAAAGATACAAGATGTGGTGGAGATATTTTAGTGGCTACATTGATAGTGGACCCGACATACTCTAATTAAAAACAACAACACAATTATGACACCTCATTTTGTAAGCCACATTTTGTAGCCATCTTTTGTAACTTTATTATTTCACATTAAATATTATCTCACCAAACAAAAATCATGTTATGTAGCATTTGGTACACGCATCCAAAGTGAGCACACCTTTTCTTTAAGAAAAAAAAAAAGGTAAGTAATTATTGCATTGGATCACATCTCTATTAGGAAACAATATTCCTTCCTTTTGCTTGTGCACATTTTTCTTAAGTTTCTAATTTTACCTATAGCAAACATTATCTTTTAATTGTATATTTACAATAGTATAAGTAATTATGAGATGAAATGATGGATATTTGGATAGTTGATAGCTATGTAATGCACATGTAAAATATCAAAATCAAAGTGCCCTTCCTATTGGAGCAAGTGAATGATGTGACAGAGGAAGTAGTGCGGGAGAATCATAATCATATCGATGACTTTAGTATGTGTTGGATTCAATTTTGTTGTATGTGAAAATTTATTGTGGTGAGTGTGTAATAAATTTATCTTGTTTTTTAAAACAAACAACATAAATTTATTACTCCCTCCGGTCTAAAATAAATGTCGCTTTTGGACCAAAATTTTGGTCCAAAATAATTATCATTTTTGAGATAAATGTTTCTCTTATCCTTGTATTGAAACTTGTTCTCTTTTATTAATTATCTTAGTATGAGACATTAATGTAAGAAAGTTCCACACTTAATAGAGGTAAAGTTGGAACTTTTGTCACTAAGTCATGATGATTATTACATTTCTTAAAAATTATGCAAATGAAAAAAAAAAACAGATATTTTAAACCGGAGGAAGTACCAAATTTTATTTTTTTAAATAAACAAGATAAATTTATTAGCAATCACAATCACAAGGTGCAAAGAGTTGGCTGTCATCAAACGGTGTATTCAACCCAAAATGTTACAGTGTAGCTCAACCCATAAGGTTAGTTTTACATAGTCATTACATAGTCATTACATAGTCATACATAGGCTACCCATAGTGCATAAGTTGGGCAAATGCATGCAAGTAATTGCTAGCCGGGAGAAAATTGTTGGAACATTTTAATCCCTGAATGCCACACTCACTTTAGAATAGGATTGAGGAAGAGATGAAGCGGAAGCGTTTAAGAACAATACCTGTTGAATTCATAGATGATGATAGGGAGAAATGAAGATGAAGAACAAGTAGGGTGAATGCTCTTCTAAATGATGAATGTCTTTCCTCTTTTACTTCTTTAACACTTAATGAAGATTTATGGAGAGAGTACTAATGAAAAATGGATTAGTCTTAAGGGTTGATGGAATGCCCTTTATATAGTAGATTTGGTGACATTTCATTTAGGGACCACACCCTTTCAAGCTTTATGATAATAAATTACCCTTTTGCCCATCACAATTAGGTAATATATATCCAGGAATTCTACACATTTTATTATCAACTATACTTTATAAATTAATATTATAATCATAACTTTATGAATGGAAGTCTAAACGACTTGTGTTGCAAGCCATGTCCTTACAATCTCCCACTTGGGTTGCAAAACAAAGTCCTTCCTTTAAATTATGAACATAACACAAATGACAACCCTTACGTGCGCACTTTATTGTTATTTATAACAATCTCGTCCATTAGCCATACAAGTATAGGACTAAAGGGGCAGTCGTTGTAATTGATTCGCAACTAAACCCACAATAATCACGTATACAAATCTAACTAAATGACATAGATCAAAAGTATAGATGTGTAGCATGGAATCATAATGAATATATACATATTCTTCCAACTAGTCCAACTTAACCAAATGAGATCAAAACTTTAAATAATAGAACAACTAATGAAAGAACAACACAAACTCCCACTATACTAAATGTTATCAAAAGTTGTTACACCCATATGAGCAACATGCTCGTGAAACACTGAAGATGATAATTTTTTTATAAATGGATCCTTTAAATAGAGTTTGTTTCTATAAGTTGTATCCCTTTCGTTCATTTTGTACTCTTTTCTTTATAACAAGATAATTAATGTCTAAATCCATAAACTCTTGTTAGAGTACAGAACTGCTACCTGATAGTCATTTCTTAATTGGTCTTTCGACACTTGTTTTGACAAATTACAGTCCATTAAAACATATGCAGCCATATATTTAACTAATGTCGGAATACCTAATGATCTCAAGATGATCCGACTTTAAAACATAGGCATGTAGTTCTTTAGTGTTTTTGTAAATACTTCTATCATTCTTTTGGCTGCTACTTAATGTTCTTTCCGGATTGCTTTGGTATTGACAAAGCATCCAAACGTTAAATGTAAGATTTACGTATACATTAAGCTTCCTACTGCTGATGTAAAGAGGGAATTTTTCATATACTTTGGATTCAAAATTTTACCTTTAGGACACTGTTTGAGACTAAGAATGTCTCCTTTAAATTAGGGGTGTCATGTGGTTTACAGTTTTGCATGCTAAACCTTTTGTAATACCTTTCCATATGGCCTTTTGTGATAATCCTAAAACATCTCGTGAGTGATCACGGTGAATTTGGATTCTTAATACAAAGATGCCTTACCAAGATCTTTCATTTCAAATAAGAAATTTCTTAGTTTCCTTAATAAGGTTTATATCATTACTAGCAAGCAAAATATCATCCACATATAAGACCAAAATTATAAATTTACTCCCACTGAACTTATGGTATACTTAATATTTACCAAGATTCATTTCAAAACAAATGAAAGAATGACTTGGTTAAATTCTAAATACCATTAATGAGAATTTTTACTTAAGTTCATAAATGAATTTCTCCATATAGATAGTTTCTTTAATGTCTCCATTAAGAAAAGTTTTCTCTAATATCCATTTAATGAAGCTTAAGATCAAAGGTGCTATTAGTGCCATAATGATCCTAAGGAGCTTTTAGAAGATACCAGAAAAGTGTTTCTTTCTTTATAATCAATACCTTTCTTATGAGTTAAAATCTTTAGCAACTGGATGGGCTTCATATCTTTCAACATTACTTTGTGAATCATTTTAGGTCTTAGAGACCTATTTATAGGTTTCACATCCTTATGTAATGAAATAAGATCCCAAACGTTGTTATCTTTCAAAAGATTGTAACTCTTTATTAATGGCATTAATCTTCTTATGAGAATTAGGACTATTGATGGTTTTATGGAAGATAAATAGATTATCTCCAACTATACCTAAGTGTCCTTTATTCTCGACAAGATACACTTAATGAATATCCGGAATTGCATTCCTTCTTACTCTATTTGATCTCTATAAGGGCACCGGTTCTTACTAATTTTGAGGTTGTTGAATTTCCTTCTTATGATCAACATTTCCATGTTGTTCAATATTTATAGGGAAATCATATTTATTTTGAATTGTATGTTCTTCTTGAATGTCAAGTACAAAACTTGATATCCAATTAGAACTATAGGAAGTGGTATATAAATGGATTCCATATAAATGAATTCCTCTTCCTTTTCAAATTCAAAATATTACTCCAAATTCTCCCACTAAATTCAATATCCTTAAAAGAACCTAGCATTTCTCGTTTTTCAAAACGTTCTAACTTTCGGGTTGTAAAATTTATATATCCCCTAGTTTTCTCTGCTTACCCCATGAATAACTACTAATAATCTTACGTCTAACTTGCCCTTAGTAGACTTATAAAGTCTATCCATATGCTAGACAACCCCATAAATGAATATGGTTTAAGGATGAATAAGGAACGCATCCTTAAATCATTAAGGGTTTATATTAGTAGCCTTAGAGGGAGCTTTAATGAGAATAAAGGTTGCGGTTTTAGCGTATCGCCCATAATGAGTGAGGTAAGAGAAGTATAAAACATACTTATTGCCATATCCTTAAGGATTTCAATATGTTTCTATTACAATATTCATGCTAGGCGTACCCGGCTCAATGTAGAGAGAGATAATCCCACACTCTTTCAAAATAGCGAGTAAAAAGGACCTAGACGTTGTTCCTTATAACAATCATTCCAAAGATGTATACACCATCATGAATGACTCTAATGTTCTTAATAGTCTTCAAAGTTGATTTCCAACTTTGTCTTTATAAGACTTTTACAACGTCAAAACTCAATATTTTATGAAGCAAATAAATGTATTCAAACTAAGAGTTTAGTCATTTTGAACATAATAACTATTGTTGACCTTTTCCATGAAGGAATAATTAATGGCCTACAAATATCTGAATGCATTAGTTCATTGAGACACTTGATGCTCTCGAGAATACTACAATGTTTGTAAATTTACTTTAAGGCATTTAATGCAAAAGTATTTTCCAAATTATCAAGTTTGTTTAAGATATCCTTTAACATAAGCTTATCAGTTTCCTTTCGAAAATATGACCCAAACGCTTATGCCTTCATAAAATATAAACTTTACTTGATAACTTTTGCTTTTACCACTTTGGTGTCATTATTTATGGAATTTATATATTGTGTAAATAATGTCAAGTAATTAAAGATTACCTGATTATGTACTAGTACCATCAACCTTGGAATAAAATAAAATCACATTTATTAAAATGAACAAAACAACATTCTTTATTCAAAATTGTGATATATATCAAATTCCGTCCAAATGACGATACATTAAATGTAGTATTTATACAAATAATACTAAGTACTTTTAACAATATCCTATAAGATTCCGATGCCTTTTCCTTCAACCAGATCCCAGCTTCCATATAGATGATTCTTCATCTTCTCCAGGATTTCGGTATTTCAGGCAACCCTACATAGACATTCATTATGTGATTTGTTGTAACAGAATTCAACCACTATGTATATGTAGGAAATGAAACCATATTAGCCTTTATCACAAACAATATCAAATGACATACCTTTCTTAGCACGCCAAGCGTGATACTTAGGGCAGTCGTACTTCATGTGAGTGAGGTCCTTGCAAAAGAAGCATTCTTCATGATCATTAGATGATCCCTTACGCTTCTTTTTACTTGCAACCGCAATGTCCTTCCCTCTTCTTTTTGTCCCATGAGAAGAGGTAGATGCCAAACATCCCTCAATCATATCAATGAATGTTTTAGCATCAACGTCCTTGGAGACACCGTCCAAAATGGTCTCCGGGACAACTATATTCATGATCATTAGGCTCACGCGGTTGGAGCGTTCCCACTTCTCATTATTTAAGCAATCTTCTTGAGTGCTTATATCAGAAAGAGGAAGGGGAAACGGTTCCCTTAATGCGTGATCTATGTCCATATAGCCTAAGATCATCATTAATTTATTTTTCCAAGTTTTAAAATTAATCCCGTTAAGCATCGGTAAAGTACTCATAGCAGTAATCACGGATGAAGCAATAAGTAAATCTGTTGGGTTTTTTTTAGAACAAAAAAGAATGAAAACAAAACATGATAAGAAACTACAAAATGAAAAATGATTAATTATATCAACGAAATCCATCAATAAGACAATCAACATGACATCAAAACTAATCTTTGGATTGCGAGTTGACTCATAAATGATTGCCTTAGGTAACAAGTAATTTGAACTTATATTTTAATAAATACTTAATCTTCCTTTGGGCCGACATAAGTACCTAAGAAAATATCCTAATGTTCATTTTATTTGTTACCACATGAATGCCTAAGTTTAGTCAAATATCAAGATCTTCTTTGGAAAATTCAAGTCATTCACATATTAACTTAAACATCCAACACTTTACAATTTAAGGGTTTAAATAACGTAAATCACTTAGGCGACAATATTATTTAAACAATGAATAAAATTGTCAAAGCATATAATTAAGCAGGGCTTTAAGGTTTGAAAAATGAATGTTTTTTTTTTTTTTTTTTTTTTTTTTTTTTTTGTTCAAGAGAAAACAACAAAATAGTGCAGAACTTGATTTTCTTTCAACATACTTAGCACGACCGTGCCAAACAAAGATCACGACCGTGTCAAAATATGGGAAAAAACATGTTTTCACGGTGCAGATGGCACGACCGTGCCAAATAATAGACACGACCGTGCCAAACGAAACGGTCCGACCGGTTTAAACAACACACCCGTCCGGACCGGCACCACTGTACACACCGGTTCAAGGTAATTGAGGCGCACGGCCGTGCCTAACAAAAGAGCACGACCGTGCCAAACAATCTGCACTTCTGAATTTTTGTCTAAATTTTCCTCAAAATCAAAGAATTGCAAGTAGATCCCCATGGTATGTCCTTAAAACATAAAACCATGTTATTTAGGGATAATCTTGCCTTAAAATTAATGGAATCAAGTGAGTAGATCTACATGGTATGCACGAAAACATAAAACCATGTTATAAAGGGATAGTCACACTTGAACCATTTAGTTTTAATGAAAAACTTTCAAACCTTTTCTGAATTTTAGATGATGATTATTAGTGCTCTATGAACTAATTAGAGTCCCTAATCAACATCAAATAACCTTAACGATTCAACAGAAAAAAGAATCAATGTAAAGCGTTTTAAGGCTTTCTTTAAAGAACTCAATCTCAAACAAAATGAGCGGGGCTCTGATACCAATTGTTGGAACAATTTTAATCCCTGAATGCCACACTCACTTTAGAATAGGATTGAGGAAGAGATGAAGCGGAAGCGTTTAAGAACAATACCTGTTGAATCCATAGATGATGATAGGGAGAAATGAAGATGAAGAACAAGTAGGGTGAATGCTCTTCTAAATGATGAATGTCTTTCCTCTTTTACTTCTTTAACACTTAATGAAGATTTATGGAGAGAGTACTAATGAAAAATGGATTAGTCTTAAGGGTTGATGGAATGCCCTTTATATAGTAGACTTGGTGACATTTCATTTAGGGACCACACCCTTTCAAGCTTTATGATAATAAATTACCCTTTTGCCCATCACAATTAGGTAATATATATCCAGGAATTCTACACATTTTATTATCAACTATACTTTATAAATTAATATTATAATCATAACTTTATGAATGGAAGTCTAAACGACTTGTGTTGCAAGCCATGTCCTTACAAAAATCACTTAATCAGGACATTAATCAAGACAAAATGTACTACTCCCTCTGTCCTGCTTTAAGTTCTTACTTTCCTTTTTAGTTTGTCCCAATTTAAGGTTTTTACTTTGCTTTATTACCTAAAATGGAAAGTGAGACCCACTTGTCATTCTCACAACAAAAACTCCCTACCCACTTTCTTTCTCCCACTTTACTTTTTATACTCGCAACATTTACTTTTTCTTAATCTCCGTGCAAAGTCAAACTAAGAACTTTAAATTGGGACGGAGGGAGTATTCATTAACCATACGCTATTTCATGAGAAATCAGATAAAACTTGCAATATGTGCAATTTGTTGAGTTAGGTATTAGTCTCTCTTAGAAAACTTTGTTGGGGTACAACCCAAAGTCCCCCATCGGCAATTGAGGAAACAATTGCAAGATATATAATAGCACCCACCCACTTCATTAGTATGAGGCCTTTTGGGAAGTTGACCGTGTGTGTTTTATATTGGTGGGGTTCCCCTTGTGTGCGACATTTGCGAATGGATTGAGTCTTGAGCTTTCGCTGTGGTCCTTAGTTTGAGGGGAGGATTGTTAGGGTACAATCCAAAGTCCCACATCGGCAATTGAGGAAACAATTGCAAGTTACTCCCTCCGGACTTAATTATAAGCAAAAGTAACCGATTTCACACAGATTAAGAAATTAGTTAAAGTAGTTAAATCATCTTGATTTTACAAAAAAAAATTAGCAAAAATGACTAAAATAACCTTAATTAATGAACTGCATTACTCTAACACATTAATGAAAAGTGAATGAATTATTAGGGGTATATTTGGAACAAAAGTATTAAATAGTCTTGAAATCCCTTAGAGTTGCTTATATTTAGGTCCAAAAAAACCCCACTTTTGTTGCTTATAATTGAGTCCGGAGGGAGTATATAATAGCACCCACCCACAGTGGCGGATCTTGGATTTCTAACCACCGGGTGCACAATCAAACCACATTGGATTAAAGCGACGCATTTTAGTTCCAATCATTTTTTGAGGAAAAACATGACCGATAGGTTGACAAGGACCCTTTTGTATATAGTATCTTCTAATATCATCTACTTGATTTGGATGATATTCAGAAATCCTTTTTCTAAATGCGGGATCCGAAGGAAGACTATTCAAATCAACAAATTCTTTACTAGAAGAAGCCATCACGGGGACCGATTGTTGACTTGGTACACTAGCACTACTAGAATTACCCACCCCAAAACTAGTTTCACCATCCCCAATTTTTTTCCTTTTGATAAGAAATTTGTCCATATTCAATAATCAACCAAAAACACCAACAATCCTACAAAAAATCAATGAAATAACCATTCAAACACATATATATTTAAAGTCAAACATTTAATAAACACTCATATTGAAATCACCCATGAAATTTGAAGAAAAAAATCAAAGCCCCAAAATAATATTCAACCCTAGATTTCAATTTACAACAATCCAGAGAAAGATAATAAGATGAGGGATTTGAGGATACTTACAAGAGTGTGAATGATTGAGAATAATGCTTTGCGGATTTCCGATCGACTCTCTCTATTGATTTCGTCGCCCGCCCGCACAACAGCGCACTCGGCAGTCGGCACTCCTTTCCTTTTCCTCCGTGTTTGCAAACTGAATTTTGCGGCCTCTGTTTACTTCCTCTCCCGTAAAACACAAATATGTTTCTTATCCTTTTACTAAGTTCACATCCCATGTAGTTAATTTAATACTCTAACTCATTTTTTTTGGGGGTGCACTTAGTAAAAAAAAAAATTAATTAAAAATTTTGGTTGACCGGGTGCACGTGCACCCGCTCCTACAACGTAAGATCCGCCCCTGCCCACCCACTTCATTAGTATGAAGTTAATTTTGTGCAAATATAAAGTACAAATTCATGTTATTTTGAACCCAAAAAGTCATGCATATGTGTCCATGATCAAATTTCATGAGTTACAATCGATACGTTCTCCTCTTCCTCTGTGATAGTTTCATTTATTTTTTATTGCTATAAATTCAATCGAAATTTGATCAAAATTAGCAAACAAATAAATCTCTCCCCGCACCCCTTCTATAAGTTTTGCTTCTTCCGAATGTTTATTCCAAAACTTTTGCACAGTGTTGAATTCTAGGTTGCTTGACTGTTTGAGTGATCATTGTATGTACTCACAAACTTTTGAACAATTTTCGATTCAACTCGCCTTAACATACACATACTCATTATCTCCTTCCAGTTCAATCATTTCGCAGCTGCAATCTCAGCCACTTCCATACCACCAGAAATTGCACAAGTACCAAGTAACGCCTTCCAAACCATCCCACACGAGTCAAACCCTAGCCGAACGAGACAAGAACAATGCTCAGCCATCGGATTAATCTTGTATTCTGTTCTCATTGATTCAAAGTACTCATTCGCAACCTCTAATGGCAATTTGTTATGCCAACAAGCGGATAGTACGTTAATAAACGTTATCTCATCTGGGTTTATATCTTTTTTCGAGTTTTAACTCCTCAAAAATCTCAATCACTTTGGTCGATTTTCCAGTATGGGGGTTAATGTTTGGAAAAATAATCTCAGTGCTAGTATTAGTGAGTGCCAGTGTATGTAAAAAAAATGTCAATATTAGTGTAAAAAAGTGTCAGTGTTAGTTAAAAATGTGCCAGTGTAAAAAAAAGTGTCGGTGTTTGTGTCAAAAAGTGCCAGATTTAGTGTAAAGAGTGTCAGTCCATATATTATTAAGTGCCAGAGTAAAAAAGTGTCAGTATAAACGTAAAAATGTACTAGTGTAAAAAGTGAAAGTTCATGTATTATTAAGTGTTAGCGAAAAAGAGTGTCAGTGTTTTGTAAAATAATGCTAGTGTTAGTGTAGGGAAGATATGGAGCGTGGAAAGTCAGTATATACTCCCTCCGTCCCACCACAATCGCTACTAATTTCCTTTTCGGTCCGTCCCACCACAATCGCTACTGCCCAAAAAGGAAATGTTTTATTATATTTATATTCAACCAACCCCACTATTTAACCTCACTCATTCTCTCTCTTCATTTTCAACCACACAATTTATTCAACTAACACTACTATTTACACCACTCATTCTCTCTCTTCATTTTTCACCACACATTTACTTCTTTTTCTTAATTATTGTGCCTACAAAGTTAATAGCAATTGTGGTGGGACGGAAGGAGTATGTGTTTAAGTGCCAACTAGGGATGGCAACGGGTCGGTTTCGGATCGGATCAGGCCTGATCCGAATCCGATCCGAACACTTAGACCCCTTTTCCGAATCCGATCCGATCCGAAACCGACTGATGCGAGCCCCGATCTGAAACCCGATCGGATCAGAGCCGAGACAGTAAAAAAAAAAATTGAGAAATCTCTTTTCCATCACAAAGAATCCCTAATTGCCGGTTCCCATTAAACCCCAATTCAAATCAATCAACAACCAACCACAAATTGATTTCACCTAACCCTAATTTCATGATAATCTGTAACTCATTATATAGGTAAGTAAAGAATTTTATGTACTTACCGGAGATAGGAGAGATGGAGTTGAATGACGGCGGCTCCATTGTTGCAGGTCTGGACGGCGATGGTGACGGCGGCTTCATTATTGCAGGTCTGTGTTGGTAGTGGTGCCCTAGGCACGTTTAACAAACGTTGTAATTGTTATCATTTATTTCATATCAATAAAGAGATGTTTTGATTATTATTGTTGTTCATGTTTACTTATAATAATGTAACGACCCGAAAACCCGCCTCTATTTTCGTTGTAATAAATAAATATTTAATTATTTATTTATTTCTTATTTATTTATTTAAATTATTTATTTATTTAAATAATTATGTGTGCATTTTGTGTTTCATAATATTTTATGCCTAGCATTTAATTGGTTATTTGTGCTAGTGTGGAGTGTTGGGTCTTAGTTGTTAGTGGGGAGTATAAGATTATTGTGTTAGTGTGTAGGGGAGGGGGTCTATGTGTAAATTCTAATTTATCATCCTACTTACTCCCTCTTTTCCCCTCACCTCCCTCACTTTCACCTCACCATTTTCATTCCCAGTCATTTCTCTCTCTCCATAGCCATTGGTGAAGGTAAGAAACTTCTCTCTCTCTCTTCTTATTGACCATCTTCTAGTCTTTGTTTCTCATTTCTCATTATACGAAAAATGTTTAGATCGTCGATAGGATCGTAGAGAACAAAGAAAATTCGAATTCCGACAACTGTGATAAAATCCAAGTAAGTTACGTTTCCCCCATTTATGCTAAAAATGTTCATCCTTAGCCCATTTGATGCTCTAGTTGATATATATTGCTTCTTGGGTTGATTTGGAATTTATTTGCATTTTATCCATTTTTGTGAAAATTTGATGTTTGAATCTTTTCTTGATTTGAGGTTGATTAGATGATGTTATATGAGTCATTTTAGACTCATAAGTTGTTCTAGTACCTTAATATGCTAGTTAGGGGTGTTGGATTTTGGTTGTGTTGAGTTTTGGTAAAGATAATGGAAGAACCCAGTTCATCCTTGCCGAATTCCGGCAGAACAAGGGTTGTGGGCGACCGCCCACTTTTGGCTTGGGCGACCGCCCAGGTCATCAGTTTGATTGGTTTTGAAACTTGGTTTTGGGCGACCGCCCATGGTGGTTTTGGGCGACCGCCCATGTTAGCTGAACTGAAGGTCTTTATTTTGATTGTTTTTCGAAGTCAGCCCGATCTAGGCTCGAAGTATCACCCTAGTTGACTTAAGTTAATGTTGTGGAATACTTTAGTGTTCGAGATTGATCCCTTTGTGATCGATTGTGTTATGGAATTCGATTAAAAATGGTTTGGGTTTGTTGAAACATCTTTTTGATGTATTGTTGGATTGATGCTCCGTTTTGGTGAATTATTTGGAGTGGTTCCCTACTTTGGAATCAGTGGTTGTTTATTGTGCTAGTATTTTATTACTTGGCATTTATTTAAATGTCCAGCTGGTATTTGTGGTTGTGTCGGGCGATGGAATAGATTATAATGGCAATGAGCCGAGTCCATTATAATGTTGACCATTGTTTTGCCCCATTATTTCCCTCCTCCAGATTGGCCTTGGATGTGAGATGAGCTAGCTCATTTCTTGGGAACAGTCTAGCTATTATAAGGGGTTGCGACTTTGTGTCGTATACTCAGTTATCGTTGGTTATTGGTTCCGGTACCGGGTTTTCTCTTCAGCTCTTATGCTGCTATCGTTGATTGGTTTATCGGCTCTTTGATGCTGCTTATTGATGCTGCTCTTCGATGCGGCCCTATCGTCATTGATCAGATTGTTATATCCTTTATTGGGGAAACCTTGGCTCAGTATCCTTTGTTACTTGTTTATTTCCGCTGCTATCTGTTAAATGATATTTGCTACGTGATATGTGAGATTATTATCTTTATCTATTGCATCTTAGCATGTCATGTAGTTGCATTAGTAACTTACTGAGATTTATCTCACCCCCTTTCTTTTATCTTTGTTTTTCCTTAACCCCCCCCCCCCCAGGAGGAAAGGACTAGGATTTGCGGATCGAGGAGGACGTCGAGAGGATTGAGATTTTGGGCAGGTTGTTATAGATAGGTTTGCATTATTTAAATGTATAACCTTTGGGGATAGTTTTACCAACAATGACGTCATTAAGATTTTTAATCTTTTGTATTTTGGTGTGAGCTTGTGGATCTTAGTATGTTGTCGTTGTTAAACTTGGATTTCTAAAACTTTGTTTTAAACCTTTTGGGTATAAAAGTGGAATTTTTATCTTCAGTATTTTAGTATTTGTGTGTTAAGTCGACGTCCAGCTCGCGAGTTCCCGGCCCACGGGGTCGGGGTCGCGACAATAATCTCCGTCCCTAGTACTTGTTAAGCACTAGTATAAAGGCTAAATGATCATGGGATGACCATGTTAGATTTATGGGTACTTGTTTGGAACAAGGTACTGGACATGACCCGCTGTATGAGATTTATGTCATGGTCAAATGTCGTACATATATCTCATATTAGTTATGTCATTTGAATCCTTAGACATGACGTTATTATAGTCTTCCACTTGATGAACATTGTGTTTGACATATTCAAACGCTACCTTAACACGGTAGTTATAAAGGGTATGATTGGCATAATCGGATTCCCGTTGGGAAGAGTAATAAGCTAAATGGATTTGTCCCTTCACGGAGAGATGTCAAGCTTGGGCCCCTCGAAGGAATGATGTTGATGAAATGTTCGGCCGGACTCAAATGGATTGATTGGGTCAATAGCATTTGAATTATCAACGTATTCGGAATCGAGAAAGTATTGAACAAGACAAGTTGACTGTTTGACCATGACTTGTGTTCAATGACATCGTGGACAAAAGGATTGTGACATATTCTAAAGGAATGCGAACTTGTATCTAGTTATACTATTTGGGTAGGTATGAAGGTTTGCTAGAACCTAATCATATCTTATGGTTTCATGTTTGAGCCCATTGCCAACTTAGTATAATCCTAGAGGGCCACACACAATAGAACGAATCTTAAATAAAAGGACTGTATTGGAATTTAGGGTCGAAGGACCTCAAAGGAATTTTTGGAAAATTATGGATTTTCTGGCAGCGAGCGGGCGCTCGGTTGGTACCAGGCGGGCGCTTGGTCTAGGCGGCAGAATATTTCCTAATTCGATTTGGGAAGGCTTTTGGCACAAGATTCCTATTTGGAATAGGTCTTAATTGTGTATAAAAGCCAAGTTCGGCCAGACCATTAGCCCTAGTGTTTTATGTGCCTCCAAAGAGTTTGAGAGAGTTATTATTTTGTTCCAAGACATCTTGGATTGAAGAACAAAATAATTCACAAAATAGTTCCATATAGTTCATTATTAAAATTGTGAAAGTGTGTTTCATAATTTGGTCTAGCAACCAAGATCAAGAAGTTTCTTGATATTCGTTCGTGGTGTGGATACCGCTAGAGGGTGAATTTTATCATCTTCAAGGTTCGTGAATTTTGTCCGTGATAAAGCTTCAAGTTCTCCACCAAATTCAAAGCTAGAATTCATAGTCATCAAGGGTTAGTTTTTCCTCTATTCATCATGTTGTATTTGATTTAATCATATGAACGGATCCATGGCTTTGGGTTTCATAAAGTTTTGATTGCTAATTCCGTTGCGCATGTAACTTGGAAACCCAACAGTGGTATCAGAGCCCCGTTCATGTTGATTATTTCAATACCTAGATCATGTTATGTGTATATAAATTGTTTATGTGCCTTGCATGATATGAATATTGGAATATATGATGTTTATGTGTTATGTGATTTTATGTGGTTTATTGTTTTGCAAGTTTAATCGCACGATTCAATCGCAATTAATATTATGATGGATTCTGAATTATTTCGATTATTAATTTTTTATCAGATCAAAGTTTTAATAATCAAGGGAAAAATAATTTTGAGACAAAATTTTTGAACTTTAAAATTCTGTACCATTCTGACCAAACAGGCGCCCGCTCGCTGGGGACCAGGCGGCCGCTTGCTTCAGGGCGCGCTCGTCAAGACCAGGCGGGCGCTCGCTCGTCAGAATCTATTCTGATTTTGGTTAAAATCTGAATATGGAATTTTCGATAAATGCAACAAAACCAGTAACAGAACCAGTCCAGACTTACTGATCTGGAATGGGTTTTGGGTAGTTGGTTTGTGTGTGAATTTTGTGGTTTGATTTTCCTATTTGTTTTAGTCTTCTGATTCCTAGATTGGTTCAAGTTTTGGATGGCTAATCTGTGTTCATCGAGATTGTGTTTCTCAAACTTGATCGCAATCAAAGTTTTAAAGATAAAACGAAGTTAGAATTATGAAGAGTTCATAATTGCTAATATTGAGAAACAAAGTTCTTGATTCAAAGTTTGGAGATCCATGTGGAATTGTGGATGCAATTGGCCTACGTTCATCGAGACCATCTATTGCTTAGTTTCGGCCACATGGACTACTTTCTTGATTTCTTGAATTAGTGCGGGATTGTGGTTGCCTAATGGCTTAGTTCGACCGCACTTTTTTTGTCTTGATTTGGAGATAATAACCAAAGTTGAAATAGTCTCATCCTCATAATTATAGAGAAACTAATGACACATAAATATCATGCTTAAATTAATGGAGATTAATTTAGTGGCTAAACTTGATGTGTAACATGTTTATATTATGTGCTCATAAATGTGTTATATGCTATATGTGATGAACCTTCAAAGAAAGTTTTAAGTCATTTTTTTGCCATACCATGAATAAAACACTTGTTTGTACATGAGTGATTTTGATGTGGGTTCGCCTCCGCGAAGTGCATTAGTTTTATTCATGTATGAGCAAGATGAGGTTCATTAGTTTAATGTGGGCTTGCCTCCGTAAGGTGCATTAAATTGAATGGTTCTTATGCGTTTAAAATGGTTGGACTTAATTAGGCGTCAAACAGTTTTGAGCCTAGGCAAAAGATGAGATTAAACATGCTTTTTGAAATTGGATTTCTCAAAGAATCTCATAAAAGGATCTAAGAATCATATGGGATATGATTGACATGATTGTCTACCTAATTAATTTAGTTTTGAGCGGTCCGCCTCCGTGGACTCAAAAGTTAAATTAAAGTTGGATCTTAGCCCAATTAAATTATATTATACATTGGATGTATATGAAGGTTATATAATTTAGTGGGAGTATTTTGTTTGAAAAATACATTATTTATTTCTTTAATGAAAATTGGTACTTATTAAATTTGGAAATTTTGCATATTTGTAGATAATGACTAATAACACTCAATCAATGTCGTTGCGATCGATCCTTGAGAAGGATAAGCTCGAAGAGAATGGTACTAACTTTATGGATTGGATCCGTAGCATAAGAATCGTTTTTAGGCAAGAAGATAAGTTGTACATTCTCGATGGGCCTCTCCCTGCTGAACCACCGCCTACTGCCCCTAGGGCAGAAAGAGACAATTACAAGAAACTTCGTAATGATTCTAGAGATGTAAGTTGTCTCATGCTTGCTGCTATGTGCTCAAAACTCCAACAAAGTTTGGAACATTTGGAAGCCTATGAGATAGGCGTGGAGTTGAGAACCATGTTTCAAGAGCAAGCTAGGCAAGAGAGGTACAAGACCATTGTTGAATTCACTACTTGTAAAATGAATGAAGGGAAACAAGTGAGTCCTCACTTTCTTAAAATGAAAGGTTATGTATAGCACCTTGAGAAACTTGGCTATCCAATCCCATTGGAGCTAGCCACGGATCTCATTCTTAATTCATTGCCTAAAAGTTATAATCAGTTTGTGATGAATTATAACATGCATGGAATGGATAAGAATCTCTCTGAGTTGCATGGGATGCTCAAAACTGCAGAGATGAAAATTGTGGAGAAAGGTTCTCCCGTGCTCTTGGTTCATGATGGGAAGAAGGCTAGTGCCAAAGGAAAGGGTAGGCAAAAGTTGTCAAACCCAAAATAAGCAACGCAAAGGTTGCCAAGGCTTCTGAGGCAAAACCTGATTCACAAAAGGATGCAATCTGTTTCCATTGTCAAGAAATTGGTCATTGGAAACGTAATTGCAAGGCTTTCTTGGAAGAGCAAAAGAAGAAGAAGAGCAGCAAGGCTGCGTCAACTTCAGGTATCTATATGATAGATATTCTCCTTTCTACCACTGATTCTTGGGTATTGGATACCGGATGTGGTTCTCACATTTGTCTAAATGTGCAGGGACTAAAGAATAGGAGACTGCTTAAAGAAGGTGAAGTAGATCTACGCGTGGGGAATGGAGCAAGAGTTGCTGCATTAGCCGTAGGGACTTATGAAGTCACTTTACCTTCCGGATTAATTCTTGTTTTTGAAAATTGTTATTATGTTCCGGATTTAAGTAGAAATATTATTTCAATTTATTGTTTGGATAATGAAGGTTTTAAGTTTCTTATTGAGAATAAGAAATTTTCTATTTATTTTAATGATGTGCTTTATGGTATTGCTAATTCATTTAATGGCATTTATATCTTGGATGTCAAGAATGAAAATAATGACAATGTCTATCATGTAAATAAGAAATCTAAACCTAATGATGTAAATCATACTTATTTGTGGCATTGCCGTCTCGGTCATATTAATGAGAAGGGTATCTCAAAACTCCATGGGGACGGACTTTTGGGTTCATGTGACTTAGAGTCATATGATACTTGTGAGTCGTGTCTTCTTGGAAAAATGACTAAGACACCTTTTACCAAGCTAGGTGAAAGGGCAAGCGACTTATTGGGGTTGATACATTCCGATGTATGCGGACCATTAAGTAGCAATGCTAGGGGAGGATTTCAATACTTCATAACCTTCACTGATGATTATAGTAGATTTGAGTATGTTTACCTAATGAAACATAAAAGTGAAGCATTTGAGATATTTAGAATATTTCAAAATGAAGTAGAAAAACAACTTGGCAAAAGTATTAAGGCACTTCGATCAGATCGAGTTGGAGAATACTTGAGTCAAGAATTTGATGATCATCTAAAGAATTGTGGAATAGTTTCACAATTACTCCACCCGGAACGCCATAATGGAATGGTGTGTCCGAGAGGAGAAATCGGACTTTGTTAGACATGGTTCGATCAATGATGAGTCAAGTTGATCTTCCAATATCCTTTTGGGTTACGCTTTAGAAACCGCTGCTTTCACACTAAATCGTGTTACAACTAAATCGGTTCAAAAGACTCCATATGAGATGTGGAGCGGAAAGAAAACTTGTTTATCTTTCATGAAGATTTGGGGTTGCGAAGCTTTTGTCAAAAGACCTGTCTCAGACAAACTTGCACACAAATCTGATAAATGTATTTTCGTGGGATATCCTAAGGAAACTAGAGGATATTACTTTTACAACCGTGAGGACAACAAAGTGTTTGTTGCCCGAACTGGTGTCTTTCTAGAGAAATAGTTTCTCTCCAAAGAAATCAGTGGGAGTAAAATAAATCTTGAAGAAATTCGAGACCCAGAAAATAACATTGAACCAATAGTGGAACAAGAACAAGAACCACAAGGAGTTGTGGAACCTGTTCAAAATACACAAGCAACTCGCAGATCTGGTAGGTTACGATCCGAGCCCGAGAGATATGGATTTCTCGTAACGGATAGTAATGAGATAGAAATCATTGAGAATGATGAACCGTCAACCTACCAAGAGGCGATGTCTTCTCCTGATTCGGACAAGTGGCTTGGAGCCATGGAATCCGAATTGCAATCCATGCAAGACAATCAAGTTTGGAATTTGATTGATGCGCCCGAAGGTGTAAAAACCATAGGATGCAAATGGGTTCTTCAAGAAGAAGACTGACATGGATGGGAAGGTGCATACTTACAAAGCTAGGCTTGTAGCGAAGGGTTATAGGCAAGTTATGGTATTGACTATGATGAGACCTTTTCACCCGTAGCAATGATCAAGTCTATAAGAATTTTGCTTGCCATTGCCGCATATCATGACTATGAAATATGCAGATGGACGTCAAAACCGCTTTCCTGAATGGAAAACTCCAAGAGGATGTGTATATGACACAACCAGAAGGTTTTGAACAAGATTCTAAAGTATGCAAATTGCAGAGATCCATCTATGGATTGAAGCAAGCTTCTAGGAGTTGGAATCTCCGTTTTGATGAATCGGTCAAAGAGTTTGGTTTCATCAAGAACGAAGATGAGCCTTGTGTATACAAGAAGATTAGTGGGAGCACAGTGCTATTCCTTATTTATACGTGGATATATTACTTATGGAAACGACATTCCTACACTTCAGTCTGTGAAGACTTGGTTAGGAAAATGCTTCGCAATGAAAGATATGGGTGAAGCCGCATATATACTGGCATTAAGATCTATAGGGATAGATCAAGGAGGCTACTTGGTTTAAGCAAAAGTACATACATTGACAAGGTCATTAGAAGATTCCGTATGGAAAATTCTAAGAGAGACACCTTACCAGTGTTACATGGAGTTTCTCTAAGCAAGACTCAATGTCCTAAGACAAACGATGAGCGTGAGAAAAATGAATGATGTTCCATATGCTTCGTCAATTGGGTCCATCATGTATGCCATGATTTGTACTAGGCCGGATGTATCTTATGCTTTGAGCATGACAAGTAGATACCAATCCGACCCTGGCGAAAATCACTGGATAGCTGTAAAAGCGATTCTTAAGTACTTGAGAAGAACTAAGGACTCGTTTTTGGTCTATAGAGGAATGGAAGATGATCTCGTTGTAAATGCTTACACGGATGCAAGCTTCCAAACCGACAAGATGATATCCGATCGCAATCGGGTTTTGTGTTCATGTTAAATGGTGGAGCTGTAAGCTGGAAGAGTTCCAAGCAAAGTACAACCGCTGATTCTACAACAGAAGCTGAGTATATTGCCGCATCGGATGCTGCAAAGGAAGCTGTTTGGATTAAGAAGTTCATAACTGAACTTGAAGTGGTTCCTAGTATTGCTAATCCAATAGACCTTTATTGCGATAATAATGGTGCTATTGCTCAAGCAAAGGAACCAAGAGCACATCAGAAATCCAAACACATACTTAGGCGTTTTTCATATCATTCGAGAGATCGTTGATAGGGGAGACGTAAATATATGCAGAGTACCTACTGATGACAATGTTGCGGGACCGCTAACGAAGGGACTTCCACAAGCTAAACATGATGGTCATGTTAGGTCCATGGGTATTAGATACATGGGAGATTGGGCCTAGGGAAAGTGGGAGATTGTTGGTAGTGGTGCCCTAGGCACGTTTAAACAAACGTTGTAATGTTTATCATTTATTTCATATCAATAAAGAGATGTTTTGATTATTATTGTTGTTCATGTTTACTTATAATAATCTCCGTCCCTAGTACTTGTTAAGCACTAGTATAAAGGCTAAATGATCATGGGATGATCATGTTAGATTTATGGGTACTTGTTTGGAACAAGTTACTGGACATGACCCGCTGTATGAGATTTATGTCATGGTCTATGTCGTACATATATCTCATATTAGTTATGTCATTTGAATCCTTAGACATGAAGTTATTATAGTCTTCCACTTGATGAACATTGTGTTTGACATATTCAAACGCTACCTTAACACGGTAGTTATAAAGGGTATGATTGGCATAATCGGATTCCCGTTGGGAAGAGTAATAAGCTAAATGGATTTGTCCCTCCAGAGAGATGTCAAGCTTGGGCCCCTCGAAGGAATGATGTTGATGAAATGTTCGGCTGGACTCAAATGGATTGATTGGATCAATAGCATTTGAATTATCAACATATTCGGAATCGAGAAAGTATTGAACAAGACAAGTTGACTGTTTGACCATGACTTGTGTTCAATGACATCGTGGACAAAAGGATTGTGACATATTCTAAAGGAATGCGAACTTGTATCTAGTTATACTATTTGGGTAGGTATGACGGTTTGCTAGAACCTAATCATATCTTATGGTTTCATGTTTGAGCCCATTGTCAACTTAGTATAATCTAGAGGGTCACACACAATAGAACGAATCTTAAATAAAAGGACTGTATTGGAATTTAGGGTCGAAGGACCTCAAAGGAATTTTTGGAAAATTCTGGATTTTCTGGCAGCGAGCGGGCGCTCGGTTGGTACCAGGCGGGCGCTTGGTGTAGGCGGCAGAATTTTCCTAATTCGATTTGGGAAGGCGCTTTTGGCACAAGATTCCTATTTGGAATAGGTCTTAATTGTGTATAAAAAGCCAAGTTCGGCCAGACCATTAGCCCTAGTGTTTCGTGTGCCTCCAAAAAGTTTGAGAGAGTTATTATTTTGTTCCAAGACATCTTGGATTGAAGAACAAAATATTCACAAAATAGTTCCATATAGTTCATTATTAAAATGTGAAAGTGTGTTTCATAATTTGGTCTAGCAACCAAGATCAAGAAGTTTCTTGATATTCGTTCGTGGTGTGGATACCGCTAGAGGGTGAATTTTATCATCTTCAAGGTTCGTGAATTTTGTCCGTGATAAAGCTTCAAGTTCTCCACCAAATTCAAAGCTAGAATTCATAGTCATCAAGGGTTAGTTTTTCCTCTATTCATCATGTTGTATTTGATTTAATCATATGAACGGATCCATGGCTTTGGGTTTCATAAAGTTTTGATTGCTAATTCCGCTGCGCATGTAACTTGGAAACCCAACAGTCTGGACGGCGACGGCGGAGATGGACAATTGAAGGAGAAGCTCGGGGCTTGGAAACGAGGAGAGAGAGTCGAGATCGGGAACGGAGCACACAAAGAGAGAGAGAGAGAGAGAGAGAGGCGATTGCGATGAGAGAGGGGAGTTCGCCGTTCGCGTTGTTGTGCCGCACAACTTGTGCGAGTTGGGGAGGAAAAACATCTAAACCTAGATTTTTCTTATATATAAGGAGGGGTGATGTGTATACTTTATAACATGAGGGGTTTATTAGTAAAAATTTATAAACTTAATATGTTGGTCGGATCGGATCGGCGGTCGGATCTCGGATCGGATCAGAGGTGTTACCGAATCCGATCCGAACCCGGTCGGATTTTAAAAATGTAAACCATATCCGAAATTTTCGGATCGATTTACCTTCTGTACGGATCGGGTTCAGTCAAATTGCCATCCCTAGTGCCAATGGCACAAAAATGGTTTTTCCTTAAACTTAGAAAAAACTAGAGTTTATAGACAAACTCTGCAATTTAGTTACCATGTACGGCTAATGTTTAAAAGAAACCGTCAAAACTTTCTTTTCTTGTTTATCCAAAAAATTGTTATGCTTAAATAGCAATAAATATATTTTCTCCGTCCCATTTGAAGCTTCACATTTTACCCAAATGGATGTCCCATTAAAAGCTTCATCTTTTCCTAAATACTAAAAAATGTGGACTCCACTTGTCAACCACACACTTCTTCCTCTCACATGTACTTAAATTGTGGGCCCCATTTGTCATACTCACTAACTTTTTCCCCTCACACATTAAATTGTAGGCCCACTTGTCATACCCACTAACTTTTTCCCTCTCACAATCCTTCTTACACTCATCACTTTTATTTTGCGTGCCCTCACCAAAATATTGAAGCTTCAAATGAGAC
>JAOWBW010002627.1:0-63530 GCA_026119855.1 Campanula takesimana | reverse complement strand
GGGTTCAATCTATATGACACGGTCCCAAAACAGTCAAGCACCCTTGGCCCCGTCTACTGCCGGCTTGCGCCTCCGGCCCTGCCAACCATCTCTAGAGAAGTGCCTTACCCACTCTACTACCCGATGGCCCAAACATCCAAAACTACTCCACCATATATCCCAACAAGCAAACCTGGCGCCAGAGGTATGTCTACACCCACTTGCCACCTACAAATCCTCCTCCGATAGTCCCCTCCACCACTTCACCTCCCAACACAGTGCCATTGACAAGTCAAATCATGGGATCATCAACTCCAAACCCCATGTGGACCCTCAAGTGGGATGGATAGTTGAGAAGCTGAAACAAATGGAGGAAGGTTCGAGGGAATGAATGAGAAGAAGGTTCACCTCGGGAGTCACGGTCCCCGATAAGGTCATACCCCTCCCTCATCGGTTTAAAATGCCAGAAATTGACAATTTGACGGGACCGCCTGTCCCCAGACTCACCTCACGCCTACACCTGGCAATGAGGGCGAAGGGTTGCACCGTGCAGCAAATGGCTGATCACTTTCAGTTGTCCTTAAGGGGAATGCACTCAAATGGTTCTTCAACTTAAAGGACGAGTCTCGAACCACATGGGATCGGATTAAGGAAGCATTCCTCACCAAGTACCGTTCTAACTTGAGTGGGAAACAATCGCACCGATTTGCAAAGCACACTGCAAAAGACCGAAGAGCCGATCAGTGAATTTTACAAAAGATGGAACTACAAATTGGGAGAAAATTTCCAATCCTCCCACCGAGGATGAACAGTTGGATATATTTCAGTCATGCCTGAAACCCCAACTGCGAGCTTTAATCAGCCATCACTTCTACCCCAATCTCCGAGCTATGGTAACCGCAGGATCCAAATTTGAGAAGGCTCTCAATGAGAAGTCTCCGGCCCAAAATAGCAGAAACTCCCATAGGTACCGCCCTCCGACCACCGGTAAAGGGAAAGAAACCCTGGGAATGGTTAACAGCATCAAAGAAGGAAGCTCAAGGCAAGCCTCTCAAAAGGGTGGGACTGCAGAAAGGCGTCAGTATGTAAGGTTTGAGGATTTCGGAATGCCTATGAGTAAGGTGTTCGAAGGGTTAGTCAAGCAAGGCCTTGTAAAACCTTTGGTCAACTATCAGCGAAGGAATCCCGAGAAACCCCTTGACCAAAACAAAAGATGCGCCTTCCACAATTATCATGGCCACAATACCGATGATTGCTCCGTGATAAAACGCATCATCCTCGACCTCATTGACAAAGGAAAACTTGAACACCCCCGTGGCCCGAGCGTGATTAATAACCCTTTCCCCAAAAACCAAGGCATTAATATGATTGAGTTCGAGGAGCCTACACCTGTGAACCTTTTGGAATTCAATGTCCCAATGGCTCAAATTGGGAAGAATGGAAGCAAGTTTTATGGGCATGTGTGCAAGAAGGAGATATGAGATGCCCATCCGACTTTATGACCGCCAATGTGATGAGTGCAAGGGTACCCCACCAAAACGCCGATGAATTGGTCGTAATAACACTCACCGAACATGATTTAACGTTTGAACAATGTATGGAGGAGATGGAAAAGTCCATTAAGAGTACGTTGGACAGCGAAAGCCAAGGCTCGAATGGGGATAGCCTTTCCCATGATGATTGCTTCCATATCATTGAGGCATGTAGTTCATCTACGGCAAGAGGACAATTAAACGGAATGTGTCCGAGGTCGCAAAGATCCCAGAAATGATTGACTATGAAGGGGATCTCACCCAAATGAAAGAAGCCGTTCGTTCTCTACCTCACAAGGAGCTCCGGATCCTATGTGAAAGTGATGATGATGAAGTATCCTCAAATATGGCTCCTTGTGTTTTCTCCCCGAAATTGGAAAAAGAGGAATTTCCAACCTTGGATGATTTCTTAGCTTTGCCACCACTATCTCCGCCACCGCCGCTGTTTGACGGATCAGCGTTCCTAGATAATTATTGTTCCATGCTCACCCTGGAAAAGCTCCGTGAAACTGTGGGAGCCGGGAAGAGCCAGAAACACCACCCTATCTCCCTGGGAGAAATTTGTGGGTCAACATCCACCCCAAAATGAATGGTCACGGTAAATGAGTTAAGGAGGGAGGCATGGCCGTACGGTACCCAAAACCCTCCGCCTATCGGAGATGAGATGATAAAAGTCGATGACCCCTTGGAAGTGAGTGTATTAACTCGATCAGGGCAAGTGCACACGGAGAACCCTAAGAAACCTCCACCACCGGAACACCGAGCGCCTCCCCTTCTTGTTGACGAGGCGAAACCCCCAGGTTCCAGAGAAGAGGATCCCATCTTAGCCCAACTTCAGAGGACACAAGCTAACATATCTTTGTGGTCGCTCCTTACTTCCTCCTACCCTCATAAGCTCAAGTTGGAGGAATGCTTGGCCCACACTATGGTACCTGTAGATACCCCGGGGGAACCACGGCTTTAGGCTCGAGCGCGTGAGTTACCCTAGGATGTCTAACTTGTTTTAGAGTCGCCACCTATGTTTTGAGGAACATAAGAAAAACCTATTGATTATAGCCTAAGTTTGATTACGAAAACAGAGATTCTTTGTTTTGAGGTTCGGGGGTTAGATTACGAGATGGGAAGTACCGAAACACCCATCTCGCCCAACTTAAGTTGTCTTGCTTGATCAAAATCTACATGAATGAAAATGTTCTTCTTCTTCTTCTTTAAGTCATAAAAAGGGGAGGGGTTTAAAATATGATTTGGAATGTAGGAGATAACCCCTTAACCAACCTCAATGAGATGAGGTGATCATTAGAGTCATGTCCCAAAATGATTTGGGTGATTGCACATTTGATTAGAGTAAAAGAGAGAGAGGAGATGAAGTAGAAAAGAAAGGAAAAGAAAAGATGGACTTTTACCTACAATTTGAAGAACTTCAAATGTTGCTTGATGAGATCCTTGGAGAACCTTTAGAAAGTGATTTTTGTATAGTTTTTGTAAGTTCAATCTTTGGTCTCATTTTTCGATCCTTGAAAAAGGAGGTAAAGAGAGGTTTTTATAGGTGAAAGAGGGGTGTTTTTGGTGCCAAAACTCAGTCACCAAGAAATCCTTCCCGGGCAAAATCCTGTAAATTGAGCAAGGGAGAGAATCCTGGCCAAAAATCTGTAACTGACGCCCAGAGGCGCGCGCTTCCTGCTTTGGGGGCGGGAGGCGCGCGCGCCTGGCTCCTCCTGTCGGAGGCGCGCGACTCAGAGAAGGCAATTTTGACAGAATGGACCAGAAAGTCAGCCCTGTCATTCAGTTTAGTCCCTAGACTTAACGAAGTCAGTCAAGAACTTAACAGAAGTGACAAAAACTAACGAGAAACACTTAAAATAGGGAGAACACAAGATCAAATGTGCAATCGGGGTGAGCGGTCCAAGGCGGGGTGTCTACAGAGCCCCTCGGCGACGTGCAAAGCAAAACGCGTTGACGAAAGTTAAAAACACCCGCCGAGGACATCACCAAGAAAAGGCAAAGACTCGATGAAAGCAGGAATTTGAAATTGCGAGAGATAGTGGTGCGCTCCCTGTGCGAGCGGCTTTTGTTGATAGAGAGGGTGGCATGATCCATTAGGTGAACTTGCCGACTTAATGTTTTGAATTAGGCCGTTAGTGAACCTTTTGATGAATCCGTTAGTGAATCCCTTGAATGAGTCCGTTGGTGAACCCTTGTTGATGAATCCGTTAGTGAATCCGCTTGATGAATCCGTTAGTGAATCCTTTGGATGAGCCCGTTGGTGAACCCTTGTTGACGAATCCGTTAGTGAATCCGTTTGATGAATCCGTTAGTGAATCCCTTGGATGAGTCCGTTGGTGAACCCTTGTTGACGAATCCGTTAGTGAATTCGCTTTATGAATCCGTTAGTGAATCCCTTGGATGAGTCCGTTGGTGAACCCTTGTTGACGAATCCGTTAGTGAATCCGTTTGATGAATCCGTTAGTGAATCCCTTGGATGAGTCCGTTGGTGAACCCTTGTCGACGAATCCGTTAGTGAATCCGTTTGATGAATCCGTTAGTGAATCCCTTGGATGAGTCCGTTGGTGAACCTTTGTTGACGAATCCGTTAGTGAATCCGTTTGATGAATCCGTTAGTGAATCCCTTGGATGAGTCCGTTGGTGAACCCTTGTTGACGAATCCGTTTGATGAAATATTGCTTTGAAGTCTCGTGCCACTTGGAGTCCCACTTGACTTTTTGAATTGTGGGGTGCGGGCACAGTTGACCGCGACCAGAAAAATGTTCCTGCTGGGGATGAAATGTTGAGATTGACTCTTGAGGGGGGTGTGGCACCCGTGAGAGAACTTACGGAGTTCGGAATCCGTGGGAGGACGGCCTACTTTTGAGTGGGAGTTTTTATCCTACTTTCAATTTTTGACATGCCTTAAGGGCGGACCGGAATAAGGTGTGCCCAACTGGGTGTCCGAGGACAGGGGCTGTGCCTTGGTTTAGGCCGGAGATCTCGGACAAGGTCCGTTTCTGAGGTGATCTAGACCTGGGAGGCGCGCGCCTTCCTCTGTGGGATTGTGACACGCGCGCATTTGAGACCGCTGTCGGGTGGCGCGCGCGTCTGGGAGGCGAAATTCCGGGCTTGACATTTGCTGGCCAAAAGAAGCCCCAACAGCTATAATATCATCTTCTGTTCGACCACTTGATTCTCACAGCTCCTTTCTGCCATTTTTGAACATCATATTATTAACTTTGCTTGTGATCCACATTTTCCATGGCTTCCAATTCTTTTGCCCTTGATGCCAAGGTTGTTAGTGAGTATGAAAAGGACTTGGGCACTTTTGTGTATTCTTTCAAGACCCATCCCAAGAAGGCCTTCATTAAAGACTTCGGGTTCCGAATTCTTTTCACCTTGCGGACGTTGAAGCCGGATTGGGATTTGTTGAGAGCTGCCGCGGCTTTCTGGGATTGCGACTGCCATACTTTCAACCTTTCAGCTAATGAAATGGTGCCGACTCTTGACGATTTCGGGGCCATACTTGGCATGCCTTTGGCCGGTCGGATTGCCGTCCCTAAATATCACCGTGGTGGCATCGACTCTTGGGTTGAGTTACTGAATCTCCCTGTTGAGGACGTGAGGAAGATGTTGCACGGTACCGTGATTGATATAACTGAGTTGCCGATGTTCTTCAGTTTACACTCGTAGGACCCGGTGGTTCAATCTTTCAAAAGGAATGCCATGGTCGTTTGTCTCTTCAGCGAAGTACTGTTTGTTACACCCTTCGGGACTGCGGACGTGCAGTTGGCTGAGATTATTTTGCAAGCTAAGGAGCAGCAATTTAGTGTAATCCCTCTTATTGTAGGGGAGACATTGCACGGCCTTGATGAGTTACATAGGACGGGAAAGATGTGTCGGGGAAGCCCTTTGCTCTTGACCATATGGCTCCGAGAACACTTCAGGATTTATTCTCCGGATGGTGATTTGTCTCCTTTTGCTGTTCATAGGAGGAAGTTGTTGATCCGGGATTTATCTGAAGATGATTGGAAGAAATTCTTTGCCTCTCGGGTGACCGTTGATATTGAGTGGTGTCTTTCTTCTTGAGGTCTTCGTCCTTTTGTGGAGTGGACTCTTGGTTTTCAGCACGTGGTTGTACCCGGTTTGAGAGATTCTTCATTTTACCAGCCAGAGCGGGTTCTGCGGAAGTTCGGTCGCCAACAGACAATTCCTTTTCCGAGGGGCGGAATGCTTCGTCCAGTTGCTTATATGGGTCCTGACTTCTCGAGTGAGCTTCAGTCGGCTTGGGGAGATGACCGCAACCGTTGGGCTTTTGCTCCTCTGCATCGGGGGAGTGTCTTCCTTCCCGAGAGCTACTTGGATTATTTATTTGGCACCCTTTACCGTGGCATCACTTGGGTTGATGTGCTTCGTGCCGAGTTGTTGGGAAAGGGTTTTGAGCCTAGCAGCACTTTGAGATATAGGGAGGCTGCTGCTGATTCGAGTAACATTCTCGCTGACCCTTTCGGTACTCCTTTGGATGACTTTTATGCTAGGAGACGTGTTGCAACACAGAAGGTTTCGGTGCGTATTAGTGCTCCTTCGTTACCCAAGAAGAAAAGGATTGAGAGACGATCGGGTGGTCCTTTGAAAGCTAAGAGAATTGGATTTTTCTTAGTACCCTAAGAGATTGCAATTAGACCACTTGTTTTAGGATTTAATATTTTGATGTCTTTTGTTGCTCAATAAATCCGTTGTAATGGTTTGAATAGTTCATTGAATGAATAAAAATTGCATTTTGTTATTTGAAGTGAATTGGGTATTTTTGATATGTTTTAGACCGCACCCGAAGGTTGCCTACGTTCCTCCAGTTGGGAGGCTCAGGTCTTCGTAGTTCAAACAAACAAAGACCATTATTTTTATTTTTTTTTGTGTGCACCCTGTTTTTTGCCTAAACCGCCCTTTCGGGTTTTCAATCTAGCGGGCTTCTTTTTTTTGCACGTGCTCTAATTTTTGCCTAGGCCGCCCTTGCGGGTTTTCAACCTAGGGAGCGATTTTTATTTTTATTATTTTTTTTTTATGGTCTTTGTTTATTAAGCGTAGTGTTGGGTTTCGATATAACATGCGCAGCGGAAATTAGCAATTAAAATTTTAATGAAACCCAAAGCCATGGATCCGTTCATATGATTAAATCAAATACAACAAGATGAATAGAGGAATAACTAACCCTTGATGGCTATGAATTTCTAGCTTTTGAACTTGGTGGAGATTTTGAAACTTGATCAAGAACGCGAACCTTGAAGATGATGAGTTTCACCCTCTAGCGGTATCCACACCACGAACGAATATCAAGTAACTTCTTGATCTTGGTTGCTAGACCAAATTATGAAACACACTTTCACAATTGCAAGAACTATATGGAATTATGAATATTCTTGTTCTTCACTTTTTGGATCTTAGAACAAGAAAAATAACCTCTCAAAACCTTATGGAGGCACTCACAATCATATGTCTAATGGCTGCTGAAAGGATCTTTAAATAGGTCCCAATCCTTAACCCTTAAGGACTTAGGAATCCTAAATCCCGTCACCAGATTAGGCAACAAGGAATTCTGGCCGACTTGACTGGCACGGTCGTGCCCTATAAACTGGCACGGTCGTGCCATCAGGTCCGCGTGATTTCCCCCAGTCGACCAATTTCGGCACGGTCGTGCTTGACTTTTTGGCACGGTCGTGTCAAACATGTCGACAGATTTGCCTTGGTTCGGATTTATGGCACGGCCGTGCCATTTTAAGGCGCACGACCGTGCCAGAGCCAAAACCTGACATTTTTCCATAATTCCAATTTAGTCCTTTATGATTCGTTCTATTTGTGTGTGACCCTCTAGGATTACACTAAGTTGGCAATGGGCTCAAACATGAACCCATAAGATATGATTAGGTTCTAGCAAAACCGTCATACCTATCCAAATAGTGTAACTAGATACAATTTCGCATTCCTTTAGAATATGTCACAATCCCTTTGTCCACGATGTCATTGAACACAAGTCATGGTCATACAGTCAACTTGTTTTGTTCAATACTTTCTTGATTCCGAATATGTTGATAATTCAAATGCTATTGATCCAATCAATCCATTTGAGTCCGGCCGAACATTTCATCAACATCATTCCTTCGAGGGGCCCAAGCTTGACATCTCTCCGTGGAGGGACAAATCCATTTAGCTTATTATTCTTCCCAACGGGAATCCGATTATGCCAATCATACCCTTTATAACTACCGTGTTAAGGTAGCGTTTGAATATGTCAAACACAATGTTCATCAAGTGGAAGACTAGAATAACTTCATGTCGAAGGATTCAAATGACATAACTAATATGAGATATATGTACGACATAGACCATGACATAAATCTCATGCAGCGGGTCAAGTCCAGTACCTTGTTCCAAACAAGTACCCATAAATCTAACATGATCATCCCATGATCATTTAGCCTTTATACTAGTGCTTAACAAGCACTAGGGACGGGGATTATTATAAGTAAACATGAACAACAATAATAATCAAAGCATCTCTTTATTGATATGAAATAAATGATAACAATTACAACGTTTATTAAACGTGCCTAGGGCACCACTACCAACAATCTCCCACTTGCCCTAGGCCCAATCTCCCATGTATCTAATACCCATGGACCTAACATGAACATCATGTTTAGCTTGTGGAAGTCCCTTTGTTAGCGGGTCCGCAACATTGTCAACAGTATGTACTCTGCATATATTTACGTCTCCCCTATCAACGATCTCTCGAATGATATGAAAACGCCTAAGTATGTGTTTGGATTTCTGATGTGCTCTTGGTTCCTTTGCTTGAGCAATAGCAACATTATTATCGCAATAAAGGTCTATTGGATTAGCAATACTAGGAACGACTTCAAGTTCAGTTATGAACTTCTTATCCAAACAGCTTCCTTTGCAGCATCCGATGCAGCAATATACTCAGCTTCTGTTGTAGAATCAGCGGTTGTACTTTGCTTGGAACTCTTCCAGCTTACAGCTCCACCATTTAACATAAACACAAAACCCGATTGCGATCGGCTATCATCTTTGTCGGTTTGGAAGCTTGCATCCGTGTAAGCATTTACAACGAGATCATCTTCCATTCCTCCATAGACCAAAAACGAGTCTTTAGTTCTTCTCAAGTACTTAAGAATCGCTTTTACAGCTATCCAGTGATTTTCGTCAGGGTCGGATTGGTATCTACTTGTCATGCTCAAAGCATAAGACACATCCGGCCTAGTACAAATCATGGCATACATGATGGACCCAATTGCCGAAGCATATGGAACATCATTCATTTTCTCACGCTCATCGTTTGTCTTAGGACATTGAGTCTTGCTTAGAGAAACTCCATGTAACACGGGCAACGTTCCTCTCTTAGAATTTTCCATACGGAATCTTCTAATGACCTTGTCAATGTATGTACTTTGGCTTAAACCAAGTAGCCTCCTTGATCTATCTCTATAGATCTTAATGCCAAGAATATATGCGGCTTCACCCATATCTTTCATTGCGAAGCACTTTCCTAACCAAGTCTTCACAGACTGAAGTGTAGGAATGTCTTTTCCAATGAGTAATATGTCATCCACGTATAAAATAAGGAATAGCACTATGCTCCCACTAATCTTCTTGTATACACAAGGCTCATCTTCGTTCTTGATGAAGCCAAACTCTTTGACCGATTCATCAAAACGGAGATTCCAACTCCTTGAAGCTTGCTTCAATCCATAGATGGATCTTTGCAATTTGCATACCTTAGAATCTTGTTCAAAACCTTCTGGTTGTGTCATATACACATCCTCTTGAAGTTTTCCATTCAGGAAAGCGGTTTTGACGTCCATCTGCCATATTTCATAGTCATGATATGCGGCAATGGCAAGCAAAATTCTTATAGACTTGATCATTGCTACGGGTGAAAAGGTCTCATCATAGTCAATACCATGAACTTGCCTATAACCTTTCGCTACAAGCCTAGCTTTGTAAGTATGCACCTTCCCATCCATGTCAGTCTTCTTCTTGAAGACCCATTTGCATCCTATGGTTTTTACACCTTCGGGCGCATCAATCAAATTCCAAACTTGATTGTCTTGCATGGATTGCAATTCGGATTCTATGGCTCCAAGCCACTTGTCCGAATCAGGAGAAGACATCGCCTCTTGGTAGGTTGACGGTTCATCATTCTCAATGATTTCTACCTCATTACTATCCGTTACGAGAAATCCATATCTCTCGGGCTCGGATCGTAGCCTACTAGATCTGCGAGTTGCTTGTGTATTCTGAACAGTTTCCAGAATTCCTTGTGGTTCTTGTTCTTGTTCCACTATTGGTTCAATGTTATTTTCTGGGTCTCGAATTTCTTCAAGATTTATTTTACTCCCACTGATTTCTTTGGAGAGAAACTCTTTCTCTAGAAAGACACCAGTTCGGGCAACAAACACTTTGTTGTCCTCACGGTTGTAAAAGTAATATCCTTTAGTTTCCTTAGGATATCCCACGAAAATACATTTATCGGATTTGTGTGCTAGTTTGTCGGAGATAAGTCTCTTGACATAAACTTCGCAACCCCAAATCCTCATGAAAGATAAACTAGGTTTCTTTCCACTCCACATCTCATATGGAGTCTTTGGAACCGATTTAGTTGGAACTTGATTTAGTGTGAAAGCAGCGGTTTCTAGGGCGTAACCCCAAAAGGATATTGGAAGATCAACTTGACTCATCATTGATCAAACCATGTCTAACAAAGTCCGATTTCTCCTCTCAGACACACCATTCCATTGTGGTGTTCCGGGCGGAGTCAATTGTGAAACTATTCCACAATTCTTTAGATGATCATCAAATTCTTGGCTCAAGTATTCACCACCTCGATCCGATCGAAGTGCCTTTATACTTTTTCCAAGTTGTTTTTCTACTTCATTTTGAAATATTCTAAATATCTCGAATGCTTCACTTTTATGTTTCATTAGGTAAACATACCCAAATCTACTATAATCATCAGTGAAGGTTATGAAGTATTGAAATCCTCCCCTAGCATTGCTACTTAATGGTCCGCATACATCGGAATGTATCAACCCCAATAAGTCGCTTGCCCTTTCACCCAACTTGGTAAAAGGTGTCTTAGTCATTTCTTCAAGAAGACACGACTCACAAGTGTCATATGACTCTAAGTCACATGAACCCAAAAGTCCGTCCCCATGGAGTTTTGAGATACGCTTCTCATTAATATGACCAAGACGGCAATGCCATAAATAAGTATGATTTACATCATTAGGTTTAGATTTCTTATTTACATGATAGACATTATTTTCATTCTTGACATCCAAGATATAAAGGCCATTAAATGAATTAGCAATACCATAAAGCACATCATTTAAATAAATAGAAAATTTCTTATTCTCAATAAGAAACTTAAAACCTTCATTATCCAAACAAGAAATTGAAATAATATTTCTGCTTAAATCCGGAACATAATAACAATTGTTCAAAACAAGAATTAATCCGGAAGGTAAAGTGACTTCATAAGTCCCTACGGCTAATGCAGCAACTCTTGCTCCATTCCCCACACGTAGATCTACTTCACCTTCTTTAAGCAGTCTCCTATTCTTTAATCCCTGCACATTTAGACAAATGTGAGAACCACATCCGGTATCCAATACCCAAGAATCAGTGGTAGAAAGGAGAATATCTATCATTAGATACCTGAAGTCGACGCAGCCTTGCTTCTCTTCTTCTTCTTTTGCTCTTCCAAGAAAGCCTTGCAATTACGTTTCCAATGACCAATTTCTTGACAATGGAAACAAATTGCATCCTTTTGTGTATCGGGTTTTGCCTCAGAAGCCTTGGCAACCTTTGCCTTGCTTATCTTGGGTTTGACAACTTTTGCCTTACCCTTGCCTTTAGCACCAGGCTTCTTCCCATCATGAACCAAGAGCACGGGAGAACCTTTCTCCACAATTTTCATCTCTGCAGTTTTGAGCATCCCATGTAACTCAGAGAGATTCTTATCCATTCCATGCATGTTATAATTCATTACAAACTGATTATAACTTTTAGGCAATGAATTAAGAATGAGATCCGTGGCTAGCTCCAATGGGATTGGATAGCCAAGTTTCTCCAGGTGCTCTACATAACCTTTCATTTTAAGAAAGTGAGGACTCACTTGTTGCCCTTCATTCATTTTACTAGTAGTGAATGCAACAATGGTCTTGTACCTCTCTTGCCTAGCTTGCTCTTGAAACATGGTCCTCAACTCCACGCCTATCTCATAGGCTTCCAAATGTTCCAAACTTTGTTGGAGTTTTGAACACATAGCGGCAAGCATGAGACAACTTACATCTCTAGAATCATTTCGATGTTTCTTGTAATTGTCTCTTTCTACCCTAGGGGCAGTAGGCGGTGGTTCAGCGGGGAGAGGCCCATCGAGAATGTACAACTTATCTTCTTGCCTAAGAACGATTCTTATGCTACGGATCCAATCCATAAAGTTGGTACCATTCTCTTCGAGCTTATCCTTCTCAAGGATCGATCGCAACGACATTGATTGAGTGTTATTAGTCATTATCTACAAATATGCAAAATTTCCAAAATTTAATAAGTACCGATTTTCATTAAAGAGATAAATAATGTATTTTTCAAACAAAATACTCCCACTAAATTATATAACCTTCATATACATCCAATGTATAATATAATTCAAATGGGTTAAGATCCAACTTTAATTTAATTTCAAGTCCGCTAAGGCGGATTACACAAAATCAAATTAATTAGGTAGACAACTCTTGTCAATCATATCTCATATGACTCTTAGTTCCTTTTATGAGATTCTTTAAGAAATCCAATTTCAAAAAGCATGTTAAACCTCATCTTTGCCTAGGCCCAAAACTGTTTTGACGCCCAATTAAGTCTAACCATTTTAAACGCATAGTTAATGTGTCCCGCTAGGGCGTGCCCACATTATCTATCTTGCTGATACATAAATAAATTTAATGCACCTCGCTAGGGCGAATCTACATTAAAATCACTCATGTACTAACAAGTGTTTTAATCATGGCATGGCAATAAAAGACTTAAAACTTTCTTTGAAGGTTCATCACATATAGCATATAACACATTTATGAGCACATAATATAAACATGTTACACATCAAGTTTAGCCACTAAATTAATCTCCATTAATTTAAGCATAATATTTATGTGTCATTAGTTTCTTTATAATTATGAGGATGAGACTATTTGAACTTTGGTTATCATCTCCAAATCAAGACAACAAGAAGTGCGACCGAAACTAAGCCATATGGCATCCACAATTCCGCACTTATTCAAGAAACCAAGAAAGTAGTCCATGTGGCCGAAACTAAGCAATAGATGGTCTCGATGAACGTAGGCCAATTGCATTCACAATTCCACATGGATCTCCAAACTTTGAATCAAGAACTTTGTTTCTCAATTTTAGCAATTATGAACTCTTCATAATTCTAACTTCGTTTTATCTTTGAAACTTCGATTGCGATCAAGTTTGGGAAACACAATCTCGATGAACGTAGATTAGCCATCCAAACCTTGAACCAATCTTAGACTCACAAGACTAAAACGAATATGAAATTTAAACCCAAGATCCACACCCAAGACCCAAGCCCTTCCCCGCGCCAAACCCTAGGTCCGGCCGGGTCAAGGTATGGGTCCGATCGGACCCTTCCGAAAATCAAAATTTTAAAGTTCCAAAATTTGTCTCAAAATTGTTTTTCCCGATTCAATAAGGATTTGTTGTTCTTGGTGATCCAATCACCATGATCAACAAAACCTTGAATAAACAATTTATTCTTGAATCCCTAGAATATCAAAACTTTGATCCAATCAAAAATTGATAATCCAAACAATTTTAAATCCACCATAATTTTTATTGCGATTGAATAGTGCGATTAAAGTTTCTAAAACAATAAACCACATAAAATCATATAACACATAAACATCACGTAATCCAATATTCATATCTTGCTAGGCACATAAATAATTTATATACACACAACATGATCATAGTATTGAAATAATCAACATGAACGGGGCTCTGATACCACTGTTGGGTTTCGATATAACATGCGCAGCGGAAATTAGCAATTAAAATTTTAATGAAACCCAAAGCCATGGATCCGTTCATATGATTAAATCAAATACAACAAGATGAATAGAGGAATAACTAACCCTTGATGGCTATGAATTTATAGCTTTTGAACTTGGTGGAGATTTTGAAACTTGATCAAGAACGCGAACCTTGAAGATGATGAGTTTCACCCTCTAGCGGTATCCACACCACGAACGAATATCAAGTAACTTCTTGATCTTGGTTGCTAGACCAAATTATGAAACACACTTTCACAATTGCAAGAACTATATGGAATTATGAATATTCTTGTTCTTCACATTTTGGATCTTAGAACAAGAAAAATAACCTCTCAAAACCTTATGGAGGCACTCACAATCATATGTCTAATGGCTGCTGAAAGGATCTTTAAATAGGTCCTAATCCTTAACCCTTAAGGACTTAGGAATCCTAAATCCCGTCACCAGATTAGGCAACAAGGAATTCTGGCCGACTTGACTGGCACGGTCGTGCCCTATAAACTGGCACGGTCGTGCCATCAGGTCCGCGTGATTTCCCCAGTCGACCAATTTCGGCACGGTCGTGCTTGACTTTTTGGCACGGTCGTGTCAAACATGTCGACAGATTTGCCTTGGTTTGGATTTATGGCACGGCCGTGCCATTTTAAGGCGCACGACCGTGCCAGAGCCAAAACCTGACATTTTTCCATAATTCCAATTTAGTCCTTTATGATTCGTTCTATTTGTGTGTGACCCTCTAGGATTACACTAAGTTGGCAATGGGCTCAAACATGAACCCATAAGATATGATTAGGTTCTAGCAAACCGTCATACCTATCCAAATAGTGTAACTAGATACAATTTTGCATTCCTTTAGAATATGTCACAATCCCTTTGTCCACGATGTCATTGAACACAAGTCATGGTCAAACAGTCAACTTGTTTTGTTCAATACTTTCTCGATTCCGAATATGTTGATAATTCAAATGCTATTGATCCAATCAATCCATTTGAGTCCGGCCGAACATTTCATCAACATCATTCCTTCGAGGGGCCCAAGCTTGACATCTCTCCGTGGAGGGACAAATCCATTTAGCTTATTATTCTTCCCAACGGGAATCCGATTATGCCAATCATACCCTTTATAACTACCGTGTTAAGGTAGCGTTTGAATATGTCAAACACAATGTTCATCAAGTGGAAGACTATAATAACTTCATGTCTAAGGATTCAAATGACATAACTAATATGAGATATATGTACGACATAGACCATGACATAAATCTCATGCAGCGGGTCAAGTCCAGTACCTTGTTCCAAACAAGTACCCATAAATCTAACATGATCATCCCATGATCATTTAGCCTTTATACTAGTGCTTAACAAGCACTAGGGACGGGGATTATTATAAGTAAACATGAACAACAATAATAATCAAAGCATCTCTTTATTGATATGAAATAAATGATAACAATTACAAGTTTATTTAACGTGCCTAGGGCACCATACCAACCGTAGAACCTCTTGAGCTTGTCGAGGTTGACCTCCTTTGGCAGCTGGTCACATCTAAATCCACGAGCCGGACTGCAAACCGCTTAGTATTCTTTGACCACTAACGACGATCCATCGGGGTCCCCATTTCCCTAGGGGATTCATGGCATTAGGAGGATGTTGTCTTAAGACCAAATCTCCCACATTGATGTTTCGAGGCTTCACCTTTTTGTTGAAAGCTCTTGCCATCCTTTACTGATACGCCCTTGTGCGTTCGAGTGCTCTTAACCTTTTCTCGTTGAGCAAGGCTAGTTGTTCATATCGACTTTGCATCCAGTCGACCTCGTTGACTTATTCTCGAGGAGGACCCGTAGAGATGGGACTTCAAGTTCGATAGGGAGTACGGCTTCAGAACCATAGACTAATGCATAGGGAGTTTCTCCTGTTGCAGACCGTATTGATGTGCGGTAGCCCCACAATGCTAATGGTAGCTTCTCGGGCCAATCCCTTCTTGTTGAGGCCATTTTCTTGACAATGGTCTCGATGGTTTTATTTGCTGCTTCAACCGCGCCATTTGCTTGGGGATGGTAAGGAGATGAGTTGTGCTTGGTGATCTTGTATTCTACCAAAAGTGCATCCATTTCCTTCTCAAAGTGAGAGCCGTTGTCGGAAATGATTTCATGAGGCACGCCGTATCGGCACATGATATTAATCTTTACAAATTCGGCCACTTTCTTGGCGTTGAGGGTCCGATAGGCTTGTGCTTTGACCCACTTTGTGAAGTAGTCGACTGCCACTAGGACGAATGACTGCCCATTGCTCCCGGTATGATGAACTTTACCGATGATGTCTATCCCCCAACAAGAGAAAGGCCAAGGTGTGACCATGTTGTAAAGTTGTGAGGGTGGAGCATGTTGCAGATTAGCGTGGAATTGGTACTTGGCACACCTTTTGACTTTCTCGATACAGTCTCGTTCCATAGTGCTCCAATAGTAACCAATGCGAAGTATCTTCTTGACTAGCATAAACCCATTCATGTGGGGTCCACATTCTCCTTCGTGCACTTCACACATTATCTCTTGAGCTTCGGCCTCATTGGCGCATAAGAGATTGATCCCGTCGTGGTGCCTTTTATAGACTCGGTCCCCAATCAGTACGTACCGAGAGGCTAACCTTTGCAGAGCTGCTTGAGACTTCTTATTGATATTCTCGAGATAAGTGCCATCTTTGAGGAAATTCATGATATCCGAATACCACGGAGAGTTTGTTTGAACCTCGTTGATCTCGATACTCATGCAATATGCCGGACTGTTCCTTCGAGCAATTTTGAAGGGCTTCACCATTTTCCCTTTGGGTATTTCGACTAATGAAGCTATAGTGGCCAGTGCATCGGCGAAGCGATTCTTATCCCTTGGTAGGTAGTTGAAAGTGATCTCTTGGAATTGTTAAACCAGTTCTTCAAGGTGCTGACCATACTGTTGGAGAGTCGGGTCTTGGGTTCGCCATTTACCCGATTGCTGATTGATAAGGAGTAAAGAGTCACCGAATACTTCTAGTTCTGTGATGTTTCTGTCGAGAGCTGCTTCGAACCCCGCTATACATGCTTCGTACTCGGCAATGTTGTTGGTAGCTTCGAATTCCAGGCGGATGGCAATGGGAGTGTAGATGTCTTTTGGATCGACAAGCAATACCCCTATGCCAAAACCGTGTTTATTGGCGGCGCCATCGAAAAAAAGTTGCCACTTAATTTCCTCGGTTGCAGTACAAATTAAATGCTCGTCGGGGAACTGTACATCTTCCCCCTTCACTTCGTCACACGGGAATTCGGCAAGCTGGTCACTGAACACTTTCCCCCTGACGGATTTTAGTGTGACGTAAGTGATATCATAGCCGGCGAGCATGAAGTACCATTTGGCTATTCTTGTTGACATGAAAGGCTTCTCGAAGATGTAGCGGAGCGGGTCCACCTTTTCTACTAGCTTGATCGGAAAAGCTTCCATATAGTGTTTGAGCTTTTGAGTGACCCAAACCAATGCTGCGCATGACTTCTCTAAGACAGAGTAATTCTTTTCGCCTCCTTGGAATCGGCGACTGACAAAATAAATGGCGTTCTCCTTTGTGGACTCTCGTTGCTCTTGTGCTAACATAGCCCCTAGGGCTTCATCATTGACAGTGAGATAGAGCAACAGAGGTTTCTCCTTATGCGGCGGAACTAGAACAGGAGGGCACGTCAAGTAATGCTTCACTTGGTCGAAGGCTTCTTGGCACGCGTCAGTCCATTCTAGAGCCACATTCTTCTTGAGTAGCTTGAAGATTGGCTCGCACATGGAAGTGAGTTGGTGCACAAACCGACTGATGTATTGTAGTCTGCCCATGAAACCTTTAATCTCTTTCTGCGTCTTTGGAGGAGGCATGTCAATGATTGCCTTGATTATGGATGGGTCTACTTCAATTCCCCTTTCAGTGACCATATAACCAAGAACTTTGCCTCGGATAACCCCGAACGTGCACTTTGCAGGGTTGAGCCTCATCTTGTGTTGACGAAGCCTTTCGAAGAACTTGCGGAGATCGATTAAATGTTGACCATCGGTCCCTTTGGAGTGAATGATCATGTCATCCATATAGACCTCGATTTATTTGTGAATCATATCGTGGAACAAGTCTGTCACGGCTCTTTGGTAGGAAGCCCCAGCGTTTCTTAACCCAAATGGCATAACTGTGTAGCAAAAGGTACCCCACGGTGTTGTGAAGGCTGTCTTATGTTGATCTTCTTTGGCCATAAGAATCTGATTGTACCCAGCGAACCCATCCACGAATGAGCGAACCTCATAGGTAGCAGTGGAGTCGACCAGCATGTCGATATTAGGGAGTGGAAAATCATCCTTTGGGGAAGCTTTGTTTAAATCCCGGAAGTCTACACAAACTCGAACCTTGCCGTTTGCCTTCCTGACTGTCACAATGTTGGCTAACCATGTCGGATACTCGATAACCTTGATGAAACCCACACTGAGGAGCTTCTCAATCTCTTCTTTGACCTGCAGAGACCATTTTGGCTTGATCTTTCTGAGCTTCTGCTTTACTGGCCTGGCATCTTCTCTGATCGGAATCCTATGCTCTGCTACCTTTCTATCTAAACCCGGCATGTCTTTGTATGACCATGCGAACACATCCACGAACTCCCGTAGTAGTGCAGTCAATCTGTCTCTGTCGTCCCTCTTGAAGAAGCTTCCAATCTTAGTTTCTTTTGGCTCTTCTTCGGTACCCAGATTAACAACATGTAATTCTTCGTCAGCCTTTGGACCATTCTCACCACGACTACGGACTTGTTGAGCAAGTTCATTTAAGTATGTTATGTTTTCGTGGTCTATTTCATCACAATTTGAATCGTTATTAACTTGTTCATTAAGTTCATTATTAGTTAATTCATCATTTATGATGTTTGCAATCTCAGGGTACTCAGAAATATAAAAAATTTCATTAGCAAAGAAAGGAAACACACGCTCGGCTATGGCCTCCAAATCCTCTTGGGTGAGGGTATTAGAGACACTCTCGGACTCGAAAGTAAGTGTGAGCTGCTCTTCCTTTGTTGCTGTGCGGGGTATGCAACCCATTTCTTGGACTAAGAATTCCTCGGATACCACGGGCCCTTTCGTTGAATACCAATTGTTGATCGGCTCGGAGCTTGGCAGGATCTCACTGAGAGTCTCATTTATGATGACGGTGTCATTGATGGCGTTAACTTGGCATTCATTCATCATGGCAAGCTCTTCGAACATGGAGGCTAAATCTGTCAGTTCTTCCCCCACGGTGATTTCTGTCTCGGATTCTATAGTCATCTTCCTTCCCCACCATTCACGGGGCGACATGGGAGTTGGTTCCCTTTCAGATTTCTGGATCTCACAATCGGAGAAGATTTCGAGGCCGGGCTTTTTGACACCCTTATTGTTAACCCATGGCTCGGGAAAGATCATGTATGGAATGTCTTCCCCTTGGCAGACAAAATAACCATTCAACGTCTTGCGGTAAGGCCTTAGATTAGGGACTTCGTAACGACGGACTTCTTTACGAGCTCGGGCCTTTTCATTCTTGATTGCTTGCTCTTGTTTCAAGTCTTCCTTGGAAGGCTCGTACCCCAAACCGAATGTGTTCTTGACAAATGGGACTTGCACGGGATGTAGGATTCCTTGTTGATATCTCCCTAAGCCTAAACCAGGGAAGTAGTCCATATTCCTCATCATGCGGAGGACTTTATGATTGCTGGGGGTCCATGATCCGTTTCCCCCTTCTTTGTCAATGGCGTTGATTGAGACGCCGGAGAGAGTGGAGTCTGGTAAACCATGCTGAACTTGGTGGACAGGCTCACCTTTTCTGTGGATAGTGACGTTTTCAGCCATGACGGTCACTATTTCATCACCATTTCGAATCTTGACACATTGGTGGAGAGTTGATGGTACGGCATTAGCACTGTGAATCCATGGTCGTCCCAAAAGTAAGTTGAACGAGGCCGGGATATCAAGCACTTGGAATGGAACGGACATGACCATGCTTCCAAACTCGATGTCTATTTTGATCATACCCATGACTGTACGGGCGGTGCTGTCATAACCTCGGATTACTTGAGTAGAAGGCTTCAAATCGGAATCCTTAAGCCCCAGTATTCCCATGATTCTGCCAGGCATGAGATTGAGTGCGGAACCACCGTCCACTAAGACTCTTGAGACGGGCCTCCCCCTTGCTCGTACCTTGAGGTAAATAGCTTCGTTGTGGTCGGAACCAAATGGTGGAAGGTCCATATCGGCAAAGGTGATGACGTTTCCAAAATGAATGTGACCAATCATTGCCGTGAGGTCCTCGGGAGTAGTATCGGGAGAAACTGATGTATCATCGAGATTGCGGATGACAAGATCTCGGTGTTTCTTTAAGGATGCAATGAGGTCCCAAATAGAGATGTTGGCTTGAGTTTTCTTGAGTTGGACAAGTAGAGGATCTTCGGGAGTGTTGCGAGCTTGCGGCCTTTGAGAAGAGGAGCTCGGTGCGGAAGTGGAAGGGTTGCTTGCTATGGCTCGACCGGATCGAGTTAGCATGTTGACGTTCCCATCTTGCTTCTTTTTCCTATTCTCTAGTACTTCCCTCATTACCTCATCGTAAGTCACTACATAACAAGAATTGTCAAGTTTATTCATAACATTGGGCCCCCATTCACAATTGGGATTGAATGGGTGGTCCCCTCGAGTTCTCCTATCTCTATTACATTGACATGCTCATCATTAGTCACTACAAATTCTTTCTTATCTATGAGATCTTGAATGACATTGCGGAGAACGAAGCAATCCTCGGTGGTGTGGCCACTATATTGGTGGTAGCCACAATATTTGTGGTGAGCATGATTGGGGTGGATCGTCTTGGGTTGGTACCCTTGCACGGGTGTAACTTGACCCTTTGCCTTGAGGACCTCGAACACTTCGGTTTGAGTCATGCTTTGGAGAGGCGTGTAGACATGGTCACTTCGGGACTTCTTCCCTTGAAGTGGAGGAACCTTTTTGTAATTCCCCTTGTCAATAGTGACGGCGTTGACCGAGGCCTCTTTTGTGGAGTTGGAAGCGGCCTTGTAGCGGTAAGTAGGAGTGGCCTTCTTAATCTCCTTGAGAAAGTCATCCATGCGTACCCCCGCCTCATACATTTGGGAGAAGTCGGAGTAGCAAGCCCCACTTAGGTAGGTGCGGAGATCAATCTTGAGACACTTGAGAAAGATGTCCATTTGCTCTTTTGTGTTTGGCCTCTCAACAATTTCAGAGAGTTTATCATTCCATCTCCTTGTGAAGTCGATGAAGGACTCATTGTCTCGTTGAGTAGTGTTCTCTAGCTCTTTCCTTGTGGGCCGGTGAGTGGTGTTGTCTTGGTATTGGTTCTTGAAGGCAAGCATGGCGGAGTCCCAATCAAGATGGACAGTGAGCGGGAGAGTAGCATACCAATCTTTTGCCGCCCCCTCGAGAGTGAGAGGGAAGCATTGAGCCATCACCTTGGGAGAGACCTTCTTCAGAACCATTGCCCAAATACAAGTCTCAATGTGAGCCATGGGACAAGAGTTGCCCTTGAATTTGCTTATGTCGGGCATCTGTAACTTATCGGGAAGAGCGGCCATAGTACTCATGAGGATGGATGATTGATAAAGGCTTGTGTCGGAGCCTTTCCCCATGTTGAGCCCATTGAATTTTTGGTCGATGTAGGCCATGATAGAATCCACCATTTTGGGCTCATTGTTCTCGAAACTTGGTTCCCCCATTTTCTTGGTGCGGGTGTTGACATACGGACTTTTGAACAAACCCTCGGTCCACTCGGATTCATCGTCATTGTTCTTGTTCTTCCCCTTGGCAAGGTTAGTGAGCTTTTCTTTCATTAGCTCCATCTCGGCCTCGTGGGCCTCCCTTTGGCTGTCGAGGTGGGATTGCCAAATGTCGTCTTTGCTTTGTGCCTCCTTGTTAAGGGTGGAGACTTGCTCTTGGAGGAGTTGGACCATAGTTGAGAGCTGTTCGAGAGACATGGTGTTGCTGCTGCCGGTCATAGTTGATGTTGGAGCTGTTGGAGTGATCTCTTCACGGACTAACCGATTTGCTGAATCCCGGTAGACTCTGTAAGTACCAATTGAACCTATATTGCAGAAGAGGCCCTTGTCAGTCTTGAGTAACACTTGCGGTCCATGAACAGGCTTAGAACACACAGTTGGGCACACGACTCGAACCACATAAGAAAAGACTCTTTTTTTTTTTTTTGTAAGTCGGAGGGAATGAATCCCTTTTGGGGTTTCTAAGAAAATAATGGAATCGTCACACTAGTATATAGACCATCTCGCGGTCCCATATACTCATCTGATTCCATCGCGCTTGTGAATCCTACATGTATCGGGATTAAACTAAATTAATGTAGTAAAGCATACATGCGGGGATGGATTTTTATTTTCGTCCAAAATAACCACTTTTGGGGACGGGTTTTTATTGCGTCCATTTCAACAAGTTGGCATGTATGATTTGAAGACATTAGTTTAGGGAAATCTCGGTACATGGAAATCGACTTGAGTCACGGAGTGTTAGACCCTAACTAGAATTGTGTGGTTTGTGCTCGGCTTGAATATGAGGCTCAAAGGTCACCCCCGGCATGTAGTCTTGAACTACGCCACGGGCTGAGGTTTACCGCTTCGAAAGAGCCAAGGTCTGGTGGAGCTTGAAACTTTCTAGGACGGGCCTCGACGGGTTTGGGGTTGGACTTGTGCGACTCGATAGTGAGCAGTTCATAGGAATATGTGCATGTAGTGTGAGGTCTAACAAGTGACAAAAAATAAAATTTATTTTTTATTTTTATTTTTTTTTTAAAAGAAAGAAAACAAACACATAAGCACATAAATTACAACTCCCGAATCACCCGTGTGACCGGTAAATAAAACACAAAATTAAAACAGTCCGAGGGTTCAATTATGTTCTGATGCAGGCAACTGTGCCCACACCCCACTGTTCTGCTCAGTCACTAAAACCTGTTTCTGTTCTGGAAACCAACCCAGAAGCGTGCGCCTCTGAATGTTGATGTGGGACGCGCGTGCATGGCGCAATGCTTATGGGAGGCGCGCGCTTCTGGTCACACCTGTCAGAATGTCAGACTTTGGACTCAGGGGATTGCCCTGGTCCTATGTTCATATTGTAACCCCTGCAGAAGTGATTAGTGAAGAATAGCAGAAGAAGAAGATGAAGAACATGAAGAAGTGGGCGATTCTGGTTCTTGATGCGGGATGCGCGCGCCTTAGGCTTAAAAGGCCAGACGCTCGCGCCTCCCCCATCAGGAATCAGAATGCCCAGAAAAGATGTAGATTTCGATCAGAATGCAAGTTTAACCCTCAAATATCCCCAGCAGAGTCGCCACTGTAGATACCCCGGGGGAACCACGGCGTTAGGCTCGAGCGCGTGAGTTACCCTAGGATGTCTAACTTGTTTTAGAGTCGCCACCTATGTTTTGAGGAACATAAGAAAAACCTATTGACTATAGCCTAAGTTTGATTACGAAAACAGAGATTCTTTGTTTTGAGGTTCGGGGGTTAGATTACAAGATGGGAAGTACCGAAACACCCATCTCGCCCAACTTAAGTTGGTCTTGCTTGATCAAAATCTACATGAATGAAAATGTTCTTCTTCTTCTTCTTTAAGTCATAAAAAGGGGGGGTTTAAAATATGATTTGGAATGTAGGAGATAACCCCTTAACCAACCTCAATAAGATGAGGTGATCATTAGAGTCAAGTCCCAAAATGATTTGGGTGATTGCACATTTGATTAGAGTAAAAGAGAGAGAGGAGATGAAGTAGAAAAGAAAGAAAAAGATGGACTTTTACCTACAATTTGAAGAACTTCAAATGTTGCTTGATGAGATCCTTGGAGAACCTTTAGAAAGTGATTTTTGTATAGTTTTTGTAAGTTCAATCTTTGGTCTCATTTTTCGATCCTTGAAAATGGAGGTAAAGAGAGGTTTTTATAGGTGAAAGAGGGGTGTTTTTGGTGCCAAAACTCAGTCACCAAGAAATCCTTCCCGGGCAAAATCCTATAAATTGAGCAAGGGAGAGAATCCTGGCCAAAAATCTGTAACTGACGCCCAGAGGCGCGCGCTTCCTGCTTTGGGGGCGGGAGGCGCGCGCGCCTGGCTCCTCCTGTCGGAGGTGCGCGACTCAGAGAAGGCAATTTTGACAGAATGGACCAGAAAGTCAGCCCTGTCATTCAGTTTAGTCCCTAGACTTAACGAAGTCAGTCAGGAACTTAACGGAAGTGACAGAAACTAACGAGAAACACTTAAAATAGGGAGAAACACAAGATCAAATGTGTAATCGGGGTGAGCGGTCCAAGGCGGGGTATCTACAGTACCCACCACAGCTACCCCCGAGGAAGCCGTACAAATGATCGGAAGTGTTCAGTACGGAAATATCATCACATTCATAGATTTGGATTTGCCGAAGTTTGGGGCTAGCCATAACGAGGCCCTTTACATCACGGTACAATTGGATGATCGCCGCCTCTCTCGGGTTCTGGTCGATAACGGCTCCGCCATGAATGTCCTCCCCGCTAAGATGTGGATCTACTTGGCCTTGAGACCACCGACCTAAAGCCTTCCATGATCACTGTCAAGGCTTATGATTCCACGGCCCGCTCAGTCTTAGGGGTGGCCACTTTGAACCTTTGGTTTGGGAAACAAATGATGCCGACCGACTTCCAAATGCTTGACATCCCCATATCCTTCACTGCCTTATTGGGATGCCCGTGGCTCCACAAAGTCAACGGGGTCGCCTCCACTCTCCATCAATGTGTGAAATACGTGCAAGGGGGTAACTTGACAACTATTTATGGGGACAGTGTGACCACAGAAGGAACCAACACCAATGGGATTCCTGTGTTAGAAATTAAGCATGAGGGAAGCGGCAAGGTTTTGACTGGCTTCACAGAAGTACCACCCAAAACCCACATTTGTTGTGTAGATCTCACGCTCACCAAGGATAAGATTCCTCCTGCGATTAGAATGATGCGTCTGATGCGCTACCTCCCGGGGCTCGGACTAGGAAGGAAGCTCCAAGGGACTCACAAGATTGTTGAGATCAAAAAGCAAAACACGCTTCATGGCTTGGGATACAAACCCACCCCCGGAGACCTCATGATGGATAAGGAAGTGGCTCAGAAGAAAAGCCAAGCCAGGGCTCAAGGGACTCCATTTAAAACCCCTAACCTTCGTCCTTATACCTTTGATATGAGCCGTTACTTTGTGAAGGGGGGAGTTCAAGTCGAACCCCCAGAGCCAAGAGAGCCGATGATGACCAATTAGGATAAGTTGCAAGAGGATCTCAAAAGGTTCCGAGGGGTGGTGGCAAACCCCGTGAGAAGGGCATTTCTGGATACACCCAAGATAAAAGATCCTACCGATACTACTATCAGCCACGAATACACCTTCAAGGGGGTGCCCGAAATGGTAAAAGAGTTTGAAACCTTGTCTGTGAAGGGAGCTAGCAAGGAAAGGGGATCCGTCTGGGGACAAAATGGCGGATACAAGTTTGAGGAGGAAGTTCCTAAGGGCGCCGCTAAGGATGCTATGGGCAATGAGTGGAAAGGTGTGGTAATGCAAAGAATGTTCGGAGAAGACTTGGTTGTACCTGACCTAATTAACTTCGAAAAGGAAATGATTGCCGTGATTGAAGATAGACCTCTTGCAACCTTTGACCCACACACTCTTGCAAAGCCAACGGACATGCCTCTGAAGAATTGAGTAACCTTCTCTGGACCGGTGGCGAGCAAAGAAGAAATGACCGCGAAACTTGGACTGGTCCCTCGTCCCCTAGAGTCAAATGTCATAGGATCCAATGTAGTTGAGTCTCCCCAATCTCTTGTCTTTGAATTTGAGTTTGTCTCCTCCGAGGGCCTCACGCCCAAGGATTATGAACTTATAGCCAACGTTGTATTCCCGTTTGCATTAAATGAAATGATAGACCTTTCCGAGTATCCCCTCATTGCCAACTTATTAGATGATAAATTAACTAATAATCTGAAAATGGTTAATAATGAATCACCTAATAATGCAGACGCACTAAACAATCCAAACATTAAACAGTCATCAAAGCAGGTTGTTGATCAAGAGGAAAACCGTGCCCAAGCTGCCGAAGAGGTTTTGACTAAGGTGAATTTGGGAACCGAAAATGAGCCGAAGGAGACACAGATTGGGGAATACTTCAAAGGGGCCGAAAGGGAAGCTTTGGTTGAGCTACTCAAAGAGTATGTAGATGTGTTTGCATGGTCTCATAAGGATATGTCAGGGTTGGATGCTTCGATCGTGGAACACAGGATCCCCGTGGACCCCGAGGTGAAACCCGTTAAGCAAAAACTTCGGCGGATCAAACCAGAATGGTCCCTGCAGGTCAAAGAAGAGATTGAGAAGTTGCTTCGGGTCGGCTTTATAAGAGTGATAGAATACCCCTCATGGCTCTCCAACATAGTAACGGTCACAAAGGCCAACGGAAAGGTTCGATGCTGCGTCGACTTCAGGGATCTCAACAAAGTGAGTCCCAAAGATGACTTTCCCTTCCCAAGCATCGACATGCTTGTGGATACAACCTCTAGCTTTGAGGTTAAGTCTTTTGTGGATGGCTTCGCCGGATATAACCAGATTCAGATGGCAGAGGAGGACCAGGAAAAAACTGCCTTCACCACCCCATGGGGAACCTTTTGCTATACCGTGATGCCATTCGGGTTGCGAAACGCTGGGGCTACCTACCAAAGAGCTGCGACCGCACTCTTCCACGACATGATCTATAAGGAAATAGAAGTGTATGTCGATGACATGATCGTGCATTCTAAGGGTTCTGACGGGCAACATTTGATAGACTTGAGAAAGTTCTTTGACAGGCTTAGGAAGCACTCCATGAGACTTAATCCGGCCAAGTGCACTTTTGGGGTTTCTCATGGCAAGGTTTTGGGATACATGGTCACCGAACGGGGCATCAAAATTGATCCTCAAACGGTTAAGGCAATTGTGGAAATAAGGCCGCCTCGCACCCAAACAGAGGTAAAAGCCTTCATGGGAAAGTTGCAATACATCAGCCACTTCATAAACCAACTCACTCCCATTTGTGAGCCCATCTTCAAACTGCTAAGAAAGAATGCTGAGGTCAAATGGAACGGGGAGTGCCAAAAAGCCTTCGACAAGATTAAGGCCTACCTCATCCAACCACCAATCCTATGCCCTCCGCACAAAGACAAGCCACTCTTGCTTTACCTAACGGTGACTGATGCGTCGATAGGAGCAATGTTGGCCCAAGAGAAGAAAGATTCAAAGGTGGAAAATGCCATCTACTTTGTGAGCCGTAAGCTACAAGGAAGCGAGCTCAACTACTCTCCAATTGAAAAGACTTGCGCAGGATTGGTATGGGTCGTGAGAAAGTTAAAACATTACATGCATGCTCATCCGATACAACTTATTTCCAAAATAGACCCCATCAAATGCTTATTGGAAAAGCCATCTTTGTCTATGAGGCTTGCCAAATGGTCCTTCTTCTTAGCTGAGTACGATATCAGTTATGTGTCGAGAAAGGCAGTCAAAGGAAAGGTTTTGGCAGAACACTTGGCAGATTTCCCTAGTAATGAAGAAAGGGGGCCCGAACCAAAATTCCCAGATGAAGGAATCTTTACCCTCGAGGGACGAAATAGGTGGCAATTGTTCTTCGACGGAGCTGCCAATAAAAGAGGAAAAGGTGTAGGATTGCTCTTGGTGAACCCAAAAGACGAGCACACCCCCATCGCCATCAAATTGAACTTCGATGTCACCAACAATGCCGCAAAATATGAGGCATGCACAGCCGGTTTGGAGGAAGCTTTGGAAAGGAATGTTAAGGAGCTGGAAGTATACGGCGATTCGGCCTTGATTATCAACCAAGTATCGAACAAATGGAAAACACTGGATACCGGTTTGCGAAAATATCATGCCTATATGGAAGAGCTCATAGCACAATTCCAAGAGGTCAGCTTCCATTACCTGCCGAGGGACCGGAACCGTTTCGCCGATGCCCTAGCAACTTTGGCTTCATTGGTGGAAATCCCCGAGGGAAAATTGATAAAACCATTCCAGGTCGGGAGAAAGGAAAGCCCAGCATACTGCTTCGAAATCGGAGCAATCCTGGAAGAGGTAAAGGAGCCATGGTACAACCAAATTTAACAATTCCTCAAAGAAGGAGAAGCTTCCGTCATGAATGAAAAGGGAGAGTATTTGCACGGGATCAAAGCCAAAGGTATGACGGCACTCAAGCGGTTGGCATCCAATTACGTCATCCTGGGGGACATCCTATACAAAAAACGCCATCAGGGCCTTCTCCTCAGATGCATAAGTGGGGAAAGGGCAAAAGAACTCATGCAAGAAGTTCATGGTGGAGTGTGTGGTCCTCATATGAATGCAAGGGCATTAATGCAAACCATTCTGCGGATGGGTTACTTCTGGATCTCAATGGAAACAGATTGCATGCAATTCGTAAGGAGGTGTGATAAATGTCAGCGTTTCTCCAACCTCAACCACCTACCGCCTCATCATCTCTACTGCATGATTACACCATGGCCCTTCTCAACATGGGGCATAGATGTTATCGGGAAAATCTCCCCGTCTGGTAGCAATTGTCATGAGTTTGTTTTGGTAGCCGTAGATTACTTCACAAAGTGGGTAGAGGCTAAGTCATACCGGGTCCTCACCTCCAAGAAAGTGGCAGGATTTATAAAAGAGAATATCATGTGCCGGTACGGGGTCCCGAACGAGGTCATTACCGACAACGGCTCGCACTTCGAGGGAGAATGTGATCAATTATTGGGAGAATTCTGAGTTACTCGCCACAAGTCCTCCCCATATAGACCCCAGACCAATGGCGCGGTATAAGCCGCCAATAAAACGCTTGAGAGGATCATTAGAAAGATGGCAACACGGGGAAGAGATTGGCCCGAAAAGCTACACCTAGCTTTGTGGGGCTACCGAACTTCGGTCAGAACAGCCACAAGAGAAACTCCTTTTGTTTTGACGTACAGAATGGAAGCCATGCTCCCCGCAGAATTGGAAGTACCGTCACTAAGAGTTTTGTTGGAAAATAAGATCCACGAGGTCGATTGGCTTCGAAGCCGACATGATGAGCTGGCCTTGTTGGACGAACGTCGCCTGAGGGCCATGGAACACATCCGCGCCTACCAAGGGAGAATGGAGCGAGCCTTTGATAAGAAGGTAAAGCCCCGAGAGATTCGGGCAGGAGATTTAGTCCTTAAGGAAAAACCCCCGGGGAGGTCTAATCCCGATGGAAAATGGGAACCCGTGTGGATTGGTCCCTTTGTGGTACAAGAAGTCTTTTCAAGGGGCGCAATGAGGCTCGCAGACTTGGACGGCAACCCCTTTATGCACCCAGTCAATGGTTATAAGCTCCGTCGTTACTTTGTTTAAAAAAAAAAAAAAAAGGTGCTAAAAAGAATATACCCACCTAGATTGAAAACCCATTCGGGTGGTCTAGAGAAAAAACAGGGTCGCATCCTAAAAATTTGTGGAAGAAATGAACTACGATGACCTGAGCCCCTTAGATTTTCATTTGTAAAAGGGGAACGTAGGCAGCCAATCTTTTGTCCGGTCTAAAAAAAATAAATAAAAATCAAATTGGGACTTGAGCAAGAGCTCCATGAGAATGCAAATTGGCTTCATAAGTAACCATTTTCATTACAGTTAAAACACTTCTTTGATGAGTTCAAGAACGGTCTACTCTCGACCCAACTAACATGCTTAAGACATAACTAAAATACCTAAGATAAACTAATGTGTCTGCAATGGCAATGGGTGGATACATGGAAATCACTGTTCTTCGTCCCTCCACTTCTTCTTTTGACTTCTTCGGGTCTTCTTTTTATTCACCTCAAAGATGTCAATTCCCCCTTTTCCATGATCAGAGGCTCTTCCAGCGTCATCTACAAGCCCGGTCGCCCTCAAAGCCGCATTGGCGGCAGCCCGAGCCCGAAAATCCTCCATTCGTGCCCCCGCCTTAGGCATCGCGGCCATCCTCCTGTCTGCCAAAACTCTGTAGTCCTCAACAACGTCTCCAGTAATGTTATGGCCACTCGCCACAGCTTCGGTCTCCCTTAGAAACCTACTAGGACCATAAGTCTCACCAAGAATAGCCTCACGCCTCTCCTCAATGAGCCTCTGAGTCTGTCCCATAGTCTGTTCATACCAATCCAAGTGCACCGTGGTCAAAACCATGCTAGCCGCTCGCCCAAGAAGTGCCTGAGCTGGAAAGAGGGAGTAAGTCCACGACCAGGACAGGAATGAGACGGTGGAGGAATCCCACATAGACAGAGATGGAAGCCTCAAGTGCTCCGGGTTGACACCCGACCACTCCAACAGGGGAGTCTGCGGTAACCCAAACCGACGATGGACCAAATAAGGGTTATAATGAGATAAACCCAAGAGTCCTGGCACCCGAACAAAGGGGGAATTATCTTGATACTCCCGCACCAAGCCAATACGCCAATGGGGAACTAGCCAGCGTATCTCGGCAGTCGTGAGGCGAGCCATGTAAGCCTCCCAATCACTCTGAACTAGGTCCAAGATAATGCCTCTCAAAGAGTAAGACCAAGGATTGTGAGAGATAGGAGCCTCCGGAATGGCCATCAACCTCTCCCTCAACCACAAAGTAAGCAAGGCAGGGCTACCGATGCGCATGAAACCATCCCCCAAAGCCAAGCGGTCCATACCATAAAGGGTCTCACCCAAGATCAAAGGGACAATATCCTTCCCCGCACGGCACTCCTCGAGGACACTCAATAAAACCCGATGGAAGGTTCCCTTGGAACTGACCATGTAGAAAAAAGCAAGGACGCATAAACCAAAGGCATTCCAAGAAGCCTCATCCGTGCGATCCATGAACTTCTCAGGGACATCCGAAATATCAATGAAAGTGTGATCAAGTACCATAGATTGAGCCTCTTCCAAAGAAATACCAAGAAGAGAAACCAACCTCTCAACACACATGGTGTCATCGGCCGAAGGAAGAGCTATGACCTCCGTGTCCACGCCGCATCCAAAGCCTAAGGTTACCCTCGAAACATTCTTGATGAATTTTGGACAATTTTGGTGGTTTCTCCATGAGAAAGGGTTCCATGGAAGAAGGAGCTTTTGAAATGAAGAAGACGAACTGATTGATGAACTCAGGACTCTGGCATTTAAGTAGATGACCAGGCCTGGAACAAAATTGAATGAAAAAGGAGCACTTCCTTCTCGAGCTGTACGGCTACTTTAGCCCTGTCAGGATTGATGATTTCTTGTTAGCTTTGTGGTCCAACCCATTTAAAGCCCCTTCCCAACCAATGTCATAAATGCAACTGAAAAATGCCCTCCTTGGCTCATGCAACTTGAATTGAACCTAGAAAATTTAGGTTCCCGAAGTCATCACAGGCAGTCCTAGCGACGTAAGCCCAGCTTTGTGAAATTAAATATGGCCGTCCTCGACGTAAGCCCAGCTTTGTGAAATTAAATATGGCCGTCCTCGACATAGGCCCAGCTTTGTGAAATTAAATATGGCCGTCCTCGACGTAAGCCCAGTTAAAAGTTAAAATTTGGAAATGGTCTTTTGCTTAATGCTTAATATGGCCGTCCTCGACGTAAGCCCAGTTAAAAAACTTGTTGTCAAAATATGGCCGTCCCTGACGTAAGCCCAGTTAAATGTCCAAAATTGACCGTCCCTGACGTAAGCCCAGTTAAATGTTTGAGAAAAATTGGCCGTCCCTGACGTAAGCCCAGTTAAGTGTCCAAAAATTGGCCGTCCCTGACGTAAGCCCAGTTAAATGTCCAAAATTGGCCATCCCTGACGTAAGCCCAGTTAAATGTTTGAGAAAAATTGTCCGTCCCTGACGTAAGCCCATTAGCTATGACTTAGAATAGTCGTTATAGGCTAGAGCCTTTGTCATGGCCATCCCCGACGTAATCCCATTAGCTATGACTTAGAATAGTCGTTATAGGCTAGAGCCTTTGTCATGGCCGTCCCCGACGTAAGCCCATTAGCTATGACTTAGAATAGTCGTTATTGGCTAGAGCCTTTGTCATGGCCGTCCCCGACGTAAGCCCATTAGCTATGACTTAGAATAGTCGTTATAGGCTAGAGCCTTTGTCATGGCCATCCCCGATGTAAGCCCATTAGCTATGACTTAGAATAGTCGTTATAGGCTAGAGCCTTTGTCCCGGCAGTCCTCAGAGGGACGTAAGACTAGTTTTCCTGTCAATCTCCCCAAAGACGGAGTTGACCCCGGTCAAGATATGACTTAGAATAGTCGTTATAGGCTAGAGCCTTTGTCCCGGCAGTCCTCAGAGGGACGTAAGACCAGTTTTCCCGTCAATCTCCCCAAAGACGGAGTTGACCCCGATCAAGCTTAGACTTAGAATAGTCGTTATAGGCTAAAGCCTTTGTCCCGGCAGTCCTTAGAGGGACGTAAGACCAGTTTTCCCATCAATCTCCCCAAAGATGGAGTTGACCCCGGTCAACCTATGACTTAGAATAGTCGTTATAGGCTAGAGCCTTTGTCCCGGCAGTCCTTAGAGGGACGTAAGACCAGTTTTCCCGTCAATCTCCCCAAAGACGGAGTTGACCCCGGTCAAGCTTAGACTTAGAATAGTCGTTATAGGCTAGAGCCTTTGTCCCGGCAGTTCTTAGAGGGACGTAAGACCAGTTTTCCCGTCAATCTCCCCAAAGATGGAGTTGACCACGGTCAAGCTTGGACTTAGAATAGTCACCATAGGCCATCCCCGACGTAAGCCCAGTAAAAATCTGTCCCGTGTAAGTCAAACCTCTCCTATAAAGTCAAGTTGACCGTACCCCCAGCAAGTCAACCCTCTCCCATAGAGCAAGTTGACCATATCTCGCCTCTGACCCCTAGAGTCATGCCTCCTTGCTGACCTAAGTAACCCCGCGTACCTCCGAACTACGTTAGGCTTGATTCCCCGCGAACGGGATACGTAGGAATCCTATACCACTAGGTCCAGTCATACAACCAAAATTGGTTAAAGCCATCGTCCCTTCAGATTGGGATGCTTATTTCTATCGACAACCCCGCTCCTTCGAAGCGACGTTGCCGAGGGGCTCTGTAAGTACCCCAATCTGAAACCGACCTATCTTAGAGGTAGCCTTAGCACCGTTTCAGGGATAAGCTAATAGGAAAGGACCTCCCTAGGATAAGCTATAAATTCCAGGACTACTCTGGTATAAAATTGGAAAAATCCAGAAGCTCGCAATGCTGAGCTGTACGGATGCTTTGGGTACTAGAGGGGCCTAGCCGTACGGCTGGTTTGGGCACCCTCAGTCCCTATAAATAGAACCCCTTGCTGATCATTTCAGGGGGGGAGAAATACACATTAGGGAGGTCACTCTGCTGGAATTACCACAGAGTAAGAGTGAGAGTGATCACAAACCAAAAAAAAGAGAAGAAAGGAAGATTGGCCATAACCATCATAGGTAAAGCCACCTCCCCCCTCCCTTCTCTTCATATTACTCCTATTTTCTTTCTTATATCTTGGTTATACATGTATTTACTCTTCATTCATGCAAAGACTTATCCATTTCAAGCACCTTTTATTTCTTGCAAGACTTGTCCATTATCAAGCACTATATACCTATCTATTACGTTACTATCTTGTCCAAGATATGAGAAGTTCCAAGGTGCCCTCCATACCTTGTATGGAAGAGGTTCTAAACCTAGACACTCATAGACTTGTTGATTGTCATTTACATTCCTTATTCATTTAAATGTTATGCTTGTTTGGCCATGATAATCATGAGGGTGATGAAACTTTAGTGTTCATCATTTTCCTCTTTGGTTTAGCCTCAAAATCCCACTTTTGGGTCATAAAGATTCAATCTTTATGTGTTATTTTGACTCTTGGAAGGATTTTAAGTCATAAAAATGTCATCTTGGTGATAAAGTTCCAATCTTTATTCACCAAATGACCAACTTTGGTCCAAAGGGGACATTCATCAACTTTCTTGATTTTCTCCTATGATTGCTCATGATCACACCCAAATACTTGTTTTGGGGGACCAAGTGATGATCATTTAGCATAGGAATTATGTTAGAAAACTTGTAAAATGATATCTTGCAAACTGGGATCAAAACAGTTTGTCCAGCTTCAGACAGAATGCCCTGTTTCTGTTCTGAACTGGACTGTTCTTGAGCAAACTGTAAAAATCCCAGAATTGCCTCCTATAGCCGTACAGCCACTTTAGGTAGGAGGGCAAAATTGCCTGTTTTGCCCTCTGACCTTTATCTTATCACTCAAGGACCCTTTTTCAGCCTAGTTTCTCAAATAAAATCAACAACAGAACTTTTTCCGTTAAACACACACACACACATATGCACATTTTAACTAACTTAGGGAGACTCGGCTTTGTCCGAGGCAACTTGAGAGGAAGTAAAAACTCCTCCCAGTTGTAACCTGACCTCCGAACCTTTGAACTCAAACCTTTGTCATTTTGTTGGGTTTAAAATTAACAAAATGTGGCGACTCCGTTAAATTTGACCGGTTCCCGTGTTTGGCGTTTCGCCCCATACACCATCGCGTTTCCGCGCGGGGCGGGATTCTTACAACCACGAACGAATATCAAGGAGCTTATTGATCTTGGTTGCTAGACCAAAATTGTGAAACACGTTTTCACAATTAATATGAACTATATGGAATTTTGTTTTGTGTATTATTTTGTTCTTCAATCTAAGATGTCTTAGAACAAAATAAAACTCTCTCAAACTCATTGGAGACTTGCACAAAAGCTATGATATGTTCTGGCCCAAATTTGGCTGTTTATATACAAGTTAGACCTATTCCAAATAGGAAACTTGTGTCTAAACCCGTCCAAAATTCCTTTCCAAATCAAATTAGGAAACTGCCCCCGACAGTACTGTGCGGCCGCCCAGAATCCATTGTGCGGTCGCACAACTATCTGAAACAAACTGGTACAAAAATGAGCTAAGTGTGCGGCTGCCCAGTCCATACTGTGCGGTCACCCACTTCCCCAGATTTCCAGAATTTCCAAAATTCCAATATAGTCCTTTTAAAGATTCGTTCTATTGTGTGTGACCCTCTAGGATTATACTAAGTTGGCAATGGGTTCGAACATGAAACCATAAGATATGATTAGGTTCTAGCAAACCGTCATACCTACCCAAATAGTATAACTAGATACAAGTTCGAATTCCTTTTAGAACATGTCATAATCCCTTTGTCCACGATGTCATTGAACACAAGTCATAGTCAACAAGTCAACTTGTTTTGTTCAATACTTTCTCGATTCCGAATATGTTGATAATCCAAATGACATTGATCTAATAAATTCATTTGAGTCCGGCCGAACATTTTCATCAACATCATTCCTACGAGAGGCCCAAGCTTGACATCTCTCCGAAGAGGGACAAATCTATTTAGCTTATCATTCTTCCCTACGTAAATCCGATTATGCCAATCAAACCCTTTATAACTACCCGGTTAAAGGTAGCGTTTGAATATGTCAAACATAATGTTCATCAAGTGGAGGACTATAATAACTTCATGTCTAAGGATTCGAATGACATAACTAATATGAGATATATGTACGACATGGACCATGACATAAATCTCATACAGCGGGTCATGTCCAGTATCTTGTTCCAAACAAGTACCCATAAATCTAACATGATCATCCCATGATCATTTTGCCTTTATACTAGTGCTTAACAAGTACTAGGGACGGAGATTATTATAAGTAAACATGAACAACAATAATAATCAAAACATCTCTTTATTGATATGAAATAAATGATAACAATTACAACGTTTATTAAATGTGCCTAGGGCACCACTACCAACAAGGTCGCCATCCGCCGCATAAAGCCTGAAATGCTCCCGAAGCCATATGGTCAAAAGCAAGGGGCTTCCTCGTCGCATCTCGCCTGTACGGTGCAACTCGTCCAAACCATGCAAGGTATCTCCTACAATGAGAGAAACTATGCTAAATCGCTGTCCTTTCGCCTGCAACACGATCTCAGCCAACTGCGCATCCGCAGTACCCAGAGGAGTGACAAACAAAACCTCGCTGAAAAGGCAGACAGCCATGGCATTTCTCTTAAAGGACTGAACTGCGACATCTTCCGAATGCAAACTAACGAACATCGGAAGCTCAGTTATGTCAACAATACCGCGATGATACTTAGGGACAGCAATCCAACCGGCCAAAGGCATGCCCAAGATGGCCCCGAAATCATCAACAGTCGGCACCATTTCATTAGCCGAAAAGTTGAAAGCATGGCTATCACAATCCCAGAAGGATGAAGCAGCCTTCAACAAATCCCAACCCGGCTTCAACGTTCTCAAAGTAAAAAAGAATTCGAAATCCGAAATCTTTGATGAAAGCATTCTTGGGATGGGTCTTGAAAGAATAAACAAATGTCGACAAATCCTTCTCGTAACTCTTGACGACCTCGGCACCAAGACTAAAAAGGTTGGAAGCCATGGGAAATAAGATCACAAGCAAAATTGAGCAATAAAATGGTGTTCAAAATGGCAGAAAAAGGCTGTTGGAGTCGAATTATCGACCAGAAGCTGATATTATAGCTGTTGGGGGATCTTTTGGTCAGCAAATATCAGGCCCTGAATTCCACCTCAGAGAGGCGCGCGCCTCCCGACACCAGTTCACAAGGCGCGCGCGTCCCGTATACAAGAGAGGAAGCGCCCGCGTCCCAGGTAGAAAATGCTCCAGAAATAGCCTTTGTTAGTTCAGAACAGAACCCAGGTATTCCAGCACCTTCAACCTGCAGAAAAGAACAATCCCAGCAACAAGGGAAGCTCAAACGACGACAGCAAACACCCAGCTGGGAACACATTGATTTGGTCCGCCCTTAAGGCATGTCTAAAAACTGAAATAAGATAGAAACTCCCATTCAAAGTAGGGCGTCTTTTATTTTCTCAAAGATCAGTTTTTTACAATTCATCCCCAGCACAAAGCACTCCGCAGTTAACTGTGCCCACACCCCGTCAAAAGTCAAAGCCAAACAGTCAAAGTACGACTCACGACAACAATTTGGTCCGGGATGGGCCACGGAATCACTGCTTCTTCATCGAACAAAATCTACATCCACCCAAAGCAAACGGTCCTCTAGGTCCCGCACTTCAGCAAACGGTCCTCTAGGTCCCGTACTTCAGCAGACGGTCCTCTAGGTCCCGCACTTCAGTAAACGGTCCTCTAGGTCCCGCACTCCAGCAGACGGTCCTCTGGGTCCCGCACTCCAGCAGACGGTCCTCCGGGTCCCGCACTTCAGCAGACGGTCCTCCGGGTCTCGCACTTCAGAAAACGGTCCTCCGAGTCCCGCACTTCAGCAAACGGTCCTCTGGGTCCCGCTTCTAGCTAACGGATCTCGCTATCAGCAAACAGGTCCTGCTTCCAGCAAACGGATCTCGCTATCAGCAAATAGGTCCCGCTTCCAGCAAACGGATCCCGCTCTCAGCAAACAGATCCCGTCATTGGCAAAGCCGCTCACACAGGGAGCGCACCTCTATCCTCCGCAATTTCAAATTCATGCTTTTATCGAGTCTTTTCCTTTTCTTGGTGATGTCCTAGGCGGATGTCTGTCTTTCATCGGCGCGTTTGCTTCGCAACCCACGCCGCTGAGGGGCTCTATAGACACCCCGCCTTGGACCGCTCACCCCGATTGCACACTTGGTTTTGTGTTTCTCCCTCTTCTAAGTGTTTTATGTTAGTTTCTATTACTTTGGTTAAGTTCCAGACGGACTCCGTTAAGTCCCGGGACTAAACTGAATAATAGTTCTAACTTTCTAGTCCATTCTGTCAGTTTTTGCTTCTCAGAATCGCGCGCCTCCGCCCCTTGAGGCCAGACGCGCGCGCCTTCCACCGCCTAGGTGGGATGCGCGCGCTTCTGGGGCGTGTCAGTTACAGATTCTGCCCAAGAATCTCTCCCTTGCTCATTATACATGATTTTTCCTGGGAAAGATTTCTTGGAGACTCTGTTTGGCTCAAAAAACAGTCACTTTTCAACTATAAAAACCCCTCCAATCCATCATTGGAGGAGGACCTTGAAGATCATCATTTTTTAGACCTTTTTACTCACTTCTATCCTAGACCTTTCCTTTGGGATTTCTTCAACAAAAGTACTCAACCTCTTCTTCAAGGCTTTACAAGAGGTTCTCTTTTGAAGGATACTATAGGTAAATGTCTAAAACATTTCTCTTCTTCTCCTTCTTCTTCTTCTTCTTTAATCAAATGTGAAATCACCCAAAACTATTTGGGACATGACATCAATGGTCCTTTCATAACATTGAATTGGCCTAGGAGTCATCTCCCTACATTTTAACTCTAAACCCCCTTTTTATCATCATTTTAATAGGAAGAACACATTTATCTTTAAAAGTGAATTATGAACAAACAAGACCGACTTTGCTCGGGTGAAATGGGTGTTTAAGTACTTCCCATTTCGTAACCTAACCACCGAACCCCTCATCTCAAGAATCTCTGTTTTCGTAAATCAAACTTAGGCTCATAAACATTAGGTTTTCTTACGTTCCTCAAAAACGTGGGTGGCGACTCTAAAATCAATTAGACATCCTAGGTAACTCACGCGCTCTAGCCAAGCCGTGGTGTCCCCCGGGGTATCTACAGTATGCAGCTAAGTTAACCGAGTTATCCCGGTATTGTACTCATTTAGTTGCAACGGAAGAGAGGAAAGCGACGAGGTTTGTTAAGGGATTGGAGACAGTGATTCGAACTCAGTTAGTATCTCATAAACATCAAGATTTCCAAGATGCGGTAGATCGTGCTTATCAAGTGGAGCATGATATTGAGGAGCATAAGAGGGAAACTGAAGTTTTGAATGTTGGAAAACAGGGAGGTCAAGGAAGATTACAACCACGTGGGAATAGTCAAGGAGGACAAGGAATGCCATCACAGTTTAGAGGACAACCACAGGGGCAACCAAATGTTAGAAATCAAGGCAATACTCTAGGGAATCAAAATAAGATGATATGTACCTATTGTCAGAAGGCAAGGCATACGAAAGAAAGATGTTGGAAGAAGCAAGGGAAGTGTATAAATTGTGGACAACTTGGGAATTTTCAAAGAGAGTGTCCTAAACCAAAGAGTCAACCATCTGGGAGTGGCACCAGGACTTCACAAGGTCAGAAAAGGGATACTTTGGGGAGGCCTAAAGTTCAAGGCCGTGTCTTTGCCATAAATCAGCAACAAGCGTCGGATGCCTCAGCAGTAATAGGAGGTATCATTTTTATATCGAGTATGAGAGCACGTGCACTTATAGACCCTGGCTCATCGCATTCATATGTTTCTTTGCATTTTGCATCTCAGTTGGATTCTTCTCCTGAGTCTTTGCCTTATGTGCTAGAAGTGTCGACTCCTATTTGAGAATGTTTGATTACTAATAAGGTGTTACATGGTTGTGATGTGCTTATATGTGATCATGTGTTACATGCTGTTTTAGTAGTGTTACCACTACAAGATTTTGATGTTATTTTGGGTATGGATTGGTTAAGCAAGTATCATGCTTTAGTTGATTGTCATAAGAAAGTATTTACATTTTCCGTCCCTAATATGCATGAGTTTATTTTTGAGGCCGTTCCTTCGGGTAGGGATATATGTGTTATTTCTTATGTGAAAGCTAAAAAGTTATTACGTTGTGGTTGTGTAGGGTATTTGGATAGTGTATTGGATACTACAAAAGAGTTCCCTGGGTTAGAGGATGTGCATGTGATTAAAGAATTCCCTGATGTGTTCTCTATAGAGTATGCTATGCCTCCCGATAGAGAAATCGAGTTTTGTATTGATTTACTTCCAGGTACAGCTCCAATATCTGAGACACCATATAGAATGGCTCCGGCTGAATTAAAGGAATTCAAAGTTCAGTTACAAGAATTGCTCGATAGGGGATTCATCCGACCCAGTGTTTCACCGTGGGGAGCTCCAGTTTTGTTTGTTAAGAAGAAGGATGGATCTTTGAGATTGTGTATTGACTATCGGAAGCTGAATCAGGTAACTGTGAAGAACAAATATCCATTGCCTCATATTGATGATTTGTTTGATCAACTTCAAGGTTCAACAGTCTTTTCGAAACTTAACTTGAGGAGTGGTTACCATCAGTTGAAGGTTCGTTCAGAAGATATTCCCAAGACTGCCTTTCGTAGCAGGTATGGCCATTTTGAGTTTCTTGTTATGCCGTTTGGGTTAACAAATGCGCCAGCAGTTTTTATAGACATGATGAATCGGGTTTTCAAGCCTTATCTTGACACTTTCGTGGTTGTATTCATTGATGATATTCTGGTCTATTCTAAATCCCAGGAGGAGCATGAGCAACATTTACGAATGGTTTTGTCTATGCTACGGGAGAAACAGTTATTTGCAAAGTTTAGCAAGTGTGCGTTTTGGCTTGATGAGGTTTCTTTTCTGGGGCATGTTGTTTTGAATAAAGGGATATCTGTTGATCCTTCTAAAATTGAAGCCATTGTTAACTGGAAGAGGCCGGGAACAGTAACTGAGATTCGAAGTTTCTTGGGTTTAGCGGGGTATTATCGAAGATTCATTGAGGGGTTTTCAAGAATTGCTACACCGTTGACTCAGTTGACTCGGAAAAATGTACCGTATGTGTGGAATGAAAAATATCAAGTCAGTTTTGAAGAATTAAAGAAGAGGTTGACCACCCCTCTGATTCTTGCATTGCCTAATGGGAATGATGACTTGGTTATTTACAGTGATGCTTCAAAGGAAGGTTTGGGGTGTGTCTTGATGCAAAATGGGAAGGTAATTGCATATGCTTCGAGGAAGTTAACTCCTAGTGAGGAGAATTATCTGACCCATGACATGGAACTTGCTGCGATTGTTTTTGCGTTACATAAATGGAAACATTATCTTTATGGAGCAAAGTTTGAGATTTTCACAGATCACCAGAGTTTGAAATATCTTTTCTCTCAAAAAGAATTGAACAGCAGACAGCGTAGATGGATGGAGCTTCTGAAGGATTATGATTGTACCATTTCTTATCATCCAGGCAAGGCAAATGTGGTTGTAGATGCTATTAGCAGGAGGTCATATGTAGCTTCATTGATGGTTCGAGAAAGGAAGATGTTAGAGGATGCACGAGATTGGTGTCCTTATGAATCGAAGAATTGAGCTATATTTGTGAATATTAAGGTATCGCTATCTTTCATTCAACAGATAAAGGATGCTCAGAAGGATGATCCCGAGTTAATGAAGATTGTGGATAAAATCAATGATAGAAATTTTGAAGATTTCTCACTTAGTTCTAATGGAGTATTGAGTTTTAGAGGTCGATTATGTGTGCCTAATATTGATGGGATTAAATGTCAAGTTCTTGATGAGAGCCACAAGTCTAGATATACCATTCATCCCGGGAGTACAAAGATGTATCAGAATTTGAAGCAGCATTTTTTTGTGGAATAATATGAAGAGGGAAATAGCTAATTATGTGTCAAGGTGTCTGACTTGTCAACAAGTTAAAGCCAAACATCAGCGACCCGCAGGTTTACTTCAACCTTTAGAGATACCGAAGTGGAAGTGGGAGCATGTTACGGTGGATTTTGTAACTGGATTGCCTTGTACTCGTAGAAAATTTGATGTCGTTTGGGTAATCGTGGATAGATTGGCAAAGTCTACTCATTTCTTACCTATTGATATTGGCTATTCGATGGAGAAGCTTGCGACTTTGTATATTCATGAGATTATGAGATTGCATGGAGTTCCAGTTAGTATTGTGTCAGACCGTGATCCCAGGTTTACTTCACAATTTTGGCAGGAATTTCAAAAGGCATTGGGTACAGATTTGAGATTTAGCATGGCGTTTCATCCTCAAACTGACGGCCAATCCGAAAGAACGATTCAGATTTTTGAAGATATGCTACGGGATTGTTCAGTTGACTTCTCAGATTCTTGGGATAGTCATCTACCACTTATCGAGTTTACTTATAATAACAGTTATCAGTCGAGTATTGAGATGGCTCCTTATGAAGCTTTGTATGGAAGGAAGTGTAGATCTCCTATTTGTTAGGATGTAGTCGGAGAAGCCAAACTTTGGGGTATTGATATGGTTCATGATTCGGTTGAAAAGGTCAAGCTTATTTGGGATCGATTGAAAACTGCTCAAAGTTGACAAAAGAACTATTCCGATCACAGGAGGCGAGATCTTGAGTTCCAGTCGGGTGACTTTGTGTTTTTGAAAGTTTCTCCAAAGGTGGGAATTAAAAGGTATGGTAAAAAGGGTAAACTTGCTCCAAGGTATATTGGACCTTTCGAGATTTTAGAAAGAGTTGGGAATCTTGCTTATCGTCTTGCGTTGCTGCCTTCTCTAGACAAAATGCATAGTGTGTTTCATGTTTCAATGCTTCGTAAGTATGTGTATGATCTATCTCATGTGTTTTCAGAAGTACCTAAAGAGATTGAGCCAAATATATCTTATGTGGAGCAACCAATTCGAGTGATCGACACAAAAGTTCAAGAGTTAAGAAACAAAAGTATTCCCCTTGTTAGAGTAGTATGGAGGAATCATAACGTTGAAGTGTAATATCCGGCCCTTGGCCATGTATTTTTTTTTTTTATTTATGAAAATCCTTTAAATTATAATTGGGCTTAAATAATCAGAGTAAGAATTAAATTATAAGGTGAGGCCCAAGTTAGTCAAAACCCAATACTAATTAGGAATCCTTTTGAGTTAGGGATTTGAGAAACCCTATTAGTATAAATACTCCCTCATTAAAACCCTAGCCTAATTATTTTCCACCGCAAAGAAAGAAAAAAAAGAGAGAGCGGGAGAGCAGAGAGAGAGAACGCAGAGAGAAGGAGGAGAAGAAGAAGAAGAAGAAGAAAAAGAGAAAAAGGGAGGAAAGAAATTAAAGGTAAAGAACCCTACCCTCTAAGTTTGATTCTCCGTTTAGCCACGTATAAAAAGTATGAAATCGGAATTGAAACCCTAACCCTAAAGAAGAACTAGGGTTTATAAGATTGATATTTGGGAAAGGAATTGATTAGGGTTTATATGTGTGGATGTGTGTCCGTGCGTGAAGTGTGTGTGTGTGTCCAGTGTGTGTGCGTGATGTTTGTGCTGGGTGTGTGAGTTTTATGTCTACAGTGTATTGTGTTCCAGTGTGTGCGTTTGTGTGTGTTTCAAAAGGAAAACAGAATCTGCGATGAATAGTAACTGGAATAGTAACGGGAATAGTAACTGGAATAGTAACGGGAATAGTAACTGTGAATAGTAATCGTGAATAGTAACTGGAATAGTAACGGGAATAGTAACTGTGAATAGTAATCGTGAATAGTAACTGGAATAGTACGGGAATAGTAACTGTGAATAGTAATCGTGAATAGTAACGGGAATAGTAACTGTGAATAGTAACTGTGAATAGTAATTGGGTGAGTATAATGGAACCCTAAAGCATATTAATTGGGAATAGAAACAATGAAACCCTAGGGGTAGTTTGGGTAAACCAAAAAGGGTATTTTGGGAATACAAATAAAGGGTAGTACAACCTTAGATTGAATCTCAACCTTAAAAAGTGGTCAAAGGAGATAAACCCATAAGGTAAGAAGTAAAGTAAAGTATTTTGGGGACGGAGTAAAAATAGTATTACTTGTCCTAAAACCATTCTTATGCGTGATTGTAGATTCGTGCACGAGATTTGCTAAGTGGAATACGCAAACCCAAGGTAAGGGATTACGTTCCTTAAAGTATTCGAATATCATCCTTTGAAATAGGATCCCTTTTATTCTTTCAAGTGTAGCTACTTATGGCCGTAGCATTCGAACTCTTATGACTCGAACGTCTTTTGAACTATCTTACCCATGATATGTGTTGTTCATAGGGTATCAAAGAGAATTGAAATTGCTTTAAGTATTCTTGTACCTAGAATGCTTTGTGGAACATGGCTATATCTAAAAGAAACGGGTATAGTTAGCTTAGTCTGATAGAAAAGGGCTTAGCTAGAATTAGTCTGATTGAAAAGGGCTAATTAAGATAGTCTAATTTGAGAGAAAAGAATTAGACGCAACGCTACTTGATGAAGTGGCTTAATGATCATGATCGAACTTAAGAGGGAGCACCGTGAGAAGGTGTAAGGTCCCTCGACACCCTGAAAAGGTGTAACACCCTGAAAAGGTGATGAATGTAACTATGGAATTGACGGACCTGTATTAGGGCCATAACTTCTTGAACTTAATAACTGTGCTTTCGTATATATGTACAGTTAAGATTATTGATTTTAGCCTTTCATCGAAAATATTATGTTGGCTCCGTTCTTTCGGTCATCTCTCCTTAGTACCCGGAGAGATCCCGTATGAACTTACTGAGCATTGTTCGCTCACCCTTTCTTATATTATTTTTCCCAGGTAAGGATTAAGGACCAAGAGAGATTGCAAGGAACGGCAGTCGATGGTCAAGTGAAGGGTTTTAGATACTTTTATCTTTTTATGTTGAGCTAGTGGGTTGTACTAGCCGTTAGAATTTAAATGTTAGTTACGCTTCCGCACTATTTTGAATTATGGTTAGATTATACTAGCCGTTGTTTTGAACGTTGGATTTGAATTATGATTGTCGTTTGAGAATTCCCATGGTTTATGGATATTATTTATTATATGAAAGTTGGGTCGTTACAGTTGGTATCAGAGCTATGGGATTAGAACTTAAGGGATAGGAACTCTGATATTGAATAGGTTTGATTTAGGCTCTCTAAGAGGAACTAGGGCTGCTTGAAATCAAGCTAGTTATTTAAGGAAACTTTCTAATTTAGGAAACCTTCTAATTTGGGGGAAATTTCCAAATAAGGAAACTTACTATTTTGGGAAAGACCCTAAGATAAAAGTTCTTTTGAAGCCTCATTCTTCATGTGTTTAAGGATGATTATTATATAAACTCTAAGTATGTGATACTAATGATGATTTTGGTCTAATTGTAGGAAATGGACAAACATAGCATCCTGAGGAAGAGATTGATTCAGAGATATGCTCGAGGAACTAAGGGATTGTTGAAGAAGATAGAAAAAGAAAGAGCAAGGGCGAAGAACGTCATGGGAAGGCTGTTGTTTGCTCACAATGCACTTAAGGAAGTTAAGACAGAACTAGAAGAGACTCGAAGAAAGTTGATTGAAAATGAAGAGTACACTGACAGAGTGAGGGAACAAGCATGGGTGTATTTTGATGAGTTAAAGCAGCTAAGGGAACAAGTGAATGCAAACCCCAATCAAGGAAACCCCCCAGTCATTGCAGCCCCAATAGAAGAGAACGTGGTGGCTGAAGCAGAAGCTGTAGAGGAACCAGTGGAAATTGATATTATCGTGGAGGGCAGTGAAGCCGCCCCTATCGTGATTGAAGATGAAGAAGAACTGGAAGAAATACCGGTTCGTAGGCCAAGGGGAAGGCCAAGAGGCTCAAGGAAGGCACCCAGAGCACCGAGTGGAAGACCTAGGGGAAGACCTAGGAAAGTCAACCATGATTAAAAAATAAGGCGTAGGGTTATATTTTAGTTACTTTATTCGTTCCATAGTAAAGATAGTTAGTTCTAGTTTAAAGTATGCTAGAAACTTTTGTTTTTGATTCTTTATTCTTAGAAAGACCCTCTTAATAAAGTTTATGAGTTATTTTAGCAAATGGTGTTGTTAATAATGTGGTTCTTAAATTTCATGATATGTGAACTCGTTAGAACAAAGAAGTATTGGTCAAATGAAAAGACCATAATGGGCTTATTGAAACAGCCAAGTGAAATAAGTTTTGGTCTAGTAAAAATGATCGAAACAAGGGACCTATTGAAACGGTCAAGAGTAAGAATATAAATGGCTTATTGAAGCGGTCATGTAAAGTAAATACCGATCTATGGAATTGATCAAAACAAGAATGGAGAATAACCTATTGAAACGGTTAAGTATAAAGATGAGCGGGTCTAGTAAATCGACCTATGATTAGTAAGTAAAAGTCTAGTGAAATGACTTCCTTTAAGAAAAACTATTAAATGAAATGACTAGAGATCTAGTAAATTGATCCTATGAGAAATTTTCGTCCTTGGGGACGGCCTTTTATAAAAGTATTTAGCATAGTAGCAATGCTTGTGTAGGATGAATGTTAGTGTTTACCCCTAATACTAACGAGAGTGTAATCTTAACCAGATGTCTGGAAGGGGTAACAGGAGGAACGCTAACAACGCTGGAAACAACAGCGGTCAAGTTGACCCTAATATGGTAAATCTGCTGCAAACTTTGAACCAAACCGTGGCTGGGATTGGTCAAGTTATGGCGACTCTAGCTCAACCGCAGCAACAGGCTCCACAAGTTCCCTTGAGAGATCCGTTGGAAGTATTCCAAAAGAGAAACCCAGAGTCATTCTCTGGTACAAATAAGGAGAAGCCCGAGGACTGGGTAAAGGACATGGAAAAGATATTTGAGACTCTGGAATGTACAACCGAGAGAAAGGTGGTGTTTGCCACTTTTATGCTGAAAGGGCAGGCCTTAAAGTGGTGGGAGGCTGAGAAAAGAGCTGCTATCGCGCGTGGAGATGCTGAATTCACATGGGATAGATTCAAACGAGTGTTTTATGAGAAGTATTACCCAATGAGTACCCGCAATGCTCGAGTGGCAGAATTTATGACACTGGTGCAAGGCAAGATGTCGGTGGATGACTATTGTGAGAAATTCACTGAGTTGTTGGAGTTTGCCCCTGCATTCTTCGACAATGAAGAACAGAAGGCCCGCAAGTTCGAGTTTGGACTGAGCGACCGGATCCGTTATCGAATCACTCCACTGATGCTACCTACATATGATCAGGTGTTAGACAGAGCAAGAATTGTGGAAACAGAAGCAGAAAGTTACCGTAACAAAAAGGAGGAGAAGAAGAAATCGACTGACAAAGAGTCTACCAAAGGAAGCTGGAACCGTGAGGATGGCAATAAGCGTAAAGCTACCGATGACCGCGAGAAGAATAATGCTGCTAATAAGCACCCGAATAGAGGTCAAGGAAACCGTAGGGATGGCAAGGGAGTTGACACTAAAGGACAGGGTTCTAATGAAAAGTGCCAAGTGTGCGATGGGAAGCATAAGACTGAAGAATGCTGGTATAAAGAAAGGAAGTGTTACAACTGTGACAAGGTGGGGCATCCACACTGGAAATGTCTGGAACCCAAGAAGGATGCCAAGACTCAAGGAGCAAAGAATGACAACAGGGGAAAAGGCGGAGGTAATGGGCGCATATTCACCATGACAGCTAAAGATGCGAGAGCCACAAATGATCTCGTGGCAGGTACGATCCAATTATACTCTCGTAATGTTCGTGCATTGATTGATACTGGTGCTACGCATTCTGTAATAAGTACTTGCTTAGCTAAGAAAATGAAATTGATCCCTGAGGCATTAGAAAACTCTTTAGTAGTAGATACCTTAACTAAGGATTCAATCCCTATTACATCGGTATATAAGAATTGTCCCTTAGAATTGGGCGGAACAAAATTTGAAGTTGATCTCATTAGCTTGGAGATTGAGGAGTTCGACGTGATCTTAGGAATGGATTGGTTAGCTGCACACCATGCATACGTAGATTGCTTTAAGAAAGAAGTTCACTTTAGACTGCCATCGGGAGAAGAGTGTTGCTTCCGAGGGACGAAATGTAGAAACCGATCGAACCTTATATCTGTGATGAAGGCTCGCAAGCTATTGAGGAAAGGGAGTGAAGGATTTCTGGCATACGTAAGTACTACGGACCAGAAGGAAGTAACGATCGAAACGCTTTCGGTGGTCAAGGAATTCAAGGATGTGTTCCCGGAAGATTTGCCAGGGATACCGCCTGCAAGGGAAGTAGAATTTTCTATCGATTTGGTACCAGAGACTACACCAATATCGAAGGCACCTTATAGAATGGCTCCGGCAGAATTGAAGGAATTGAAGGAGCAATTGCAAGAATTATTGGATAAAGGGTTGATTAGGCCGAGTGTATCACCATGGGGTGCACCGGTACTGTTTGTGAAAAAGAAGGATGGATCGATGAGGTTGTGTATCGACTATCGTGAACTGAACCGTGTGACAGTAAGGAACCAATACCCGTTGCCTCGAATAGATGACTTGTTCGATCAGCTGCGTGGAGCGTGCTACTTTTCAAAGATAGATTTGAGGTCTGGGTACCATCAATTAAGAGTAAAGAAGGAAGATATATCTAAGACGGCCTTTAGAACGAGGTATGGGCATTATGAGTTCGTAGTGATGCCGTTTGGGTTAACTAACGCACCGGCAGCATTCATGGAGCTTATGAATAGAATATTCCAAGAGTTCTTAGATAAGTGCGTGATTGTGTTCATTGATGACATTTTGGTATATTCGAAAACCAAGGAAGACCATGAGGAACATTTGAAGCTAGTACTGCAGATCTTAAGAGAACAGAAGCTATATGCTAAATTCAAGAAATGTGAATTTTGGTTGGAAAAGGTGGCATTCTTAGGGCATGTAGTGTCAAAAGACGGGATTGCCGTAGATCCGACAAAGATAGAAGCTATTGTGGATTGGGAGAGACCAACTTCGGTAAGTGAGATCAGAAGTTTCTTAGGTCTAGCTGGCTATTATCGGAGGTTCGTAGAAGGCTTTTCGAAGTTGTCAGTGCCATTGACGAAGTTAACTCAGAAAGGAGCAAAGTTTGTTTGGTCGGAGGACTGTGAAAAGAGTTTTGAGGAATTGAAGCGACGATTGGTGTCCGCACCAGTCCTTGCTTTACCATCTGGATCGGACGGATTCGTTATTTATAGTGATGCTTCACTGAAGGGATTGGGTTGCGTGCTGATGCAAAATGAGAAGGTTATAGCTTATGCATCTAGGCAATTAAAGAACCATGAGAAGAATTACCCAACCCATGATCTAGAATTAGCTGCAGTGGTGTTTGCTTTGAAAATATGGAGGCACTACTTGTATGGGGTGACATGCCAGATTTATACGGATCATAAGAGCCTTAAATATATATTCACCCAGAAGGAGCTTAATATGAGACAGAGAAGATGGTTGGAGTTATTGAAAGACTATGACTGCACAATTTTGTACCACCCTGGGAAAGCCAATAAGGTGGCGGATGCACTGAGTAGGAAGAATCGTGGGACACTAGCGACATTGATTTCTAAGGAGGAAAGTGCATGGAACCGCATAGAGATTTCTGGCATGGAAGTGCAAGTTAAGGGTTATCTGGCTCAAATGAGCGTTCAGCCAACGCTTATGGATAGGATTAAAGAAGCCCAAGGAACTGATGAAGAATTAATGAAAATACATGAGAGCATCGCTAAAGGGAAGGCAAAGGATTTTCGTATGGGAGAAGATGAGATTCTGAGGTACCAATCTAGAATATGTGTGCCGGACAAGGACGACATCAAGAGGGAAATCTTAAAGGAGGCTCATTGTTCGAGATTTTCCGTACATCCTGGAAGTACGAAGATGTATAGGAACTTAAGAGAGTCGTTCTGGTGGAACAACATGAAGGGAGATGTAGCCGAGTTTGTATCAAAGTGTTTAGTGTGTCAACAAGTGAAAAGTGAACATCAGAGACCGGCAGGATTGCTACAGTCATTACCTATTCCAGAGTGGAAGTGGGAACATATAGCTATGGATCTGGTGGTGGGATTACCAAAGACGTTGAAGGGCTATAATGCAATTTGGGTTATTGTGGATAGGCTTACGAAGTCGGCTCACTTTCTAGCAATTAAGGTAAATGATTCGTTAGAGAAATTGGCCAAATTATACATTGATGAAATTGTGAGACTGCATGGGATACCTGTTTCGATAGTATCTGATCGAGATGCAAGGTTTACATCAAAATTCTGGAAGAGTCTACAACAAGCACTGGGTACGGAGTTGGCAATGAGTACCGCTTTTCACCCACAGACGGATGGACAGTCAGAAAGGACTATTCAGACGCTAGAAGATATGCTGAGAGCTACTTCATTAGATTGGCAAGGGACATGGGATGAACATTTGACGCTAGTAGAATTTGCGTATAACAATAGTTATCATGCTAGTATCGGTATGGCTCCGTACGAGGCATTATATGGGAGAAAGTGTAGATCGCCAACTTGCTGGGATGAAGTCGGTGAGAGGAAACTAACTGGACCGGAACTTGTTCAAGTGACCGCGGATAAAGTGCAACAAATTCGGAAGTGGTTGTTGACCGCACAAAGTCGACAGAAGTCGTATGCCGATCGTCGGAGACGTGATTTGGAATTTCAACTGGGCGATCATGTATTCCTGAAGATATCGCCAACAAAGGGAGTTATGAGGTTCGGTATTCGAGGGAAGTTAAGCCCGAGGTACGTCGGACCATTTGAAATTTTGGAAAGAGTTGGGATGGTAGCTTACAAGTTAGCTTTACCGCCTGTGTTAGCTGGAGTGCACAACGTATTTCATGTGTCAATGCTAAGGAAGTATATCCCTGACCGAGTCATGTGATCGAGTATAAACAACTAAGGGTTCGTGCTGATTTGAGCTACGACGAGGAACCCATAAAGATTGTAGATCGGAAGGATCAAATCTTGAGGAAAAGGGTGATTCCTTATGTGAAGGTGCAGTGGAGCAATCATACAGAAAGAGAAGCTACGTGGGAGCTCGAGAGCGAGATGCGAGAAGCATACCCCGCGCTATTTTCCTGATGAAGGTACGTTTAGTTTGGTGGACCAAACTCTCTTAAGGAGGAAAGAATGTAATATCCGGCCCTTGGCCATGTATTTTTTTTTTTATTTATGAAAATCCTTTAAATTATAATTGGGCTTAAATAATCAGAGTAAGAATTAAATTATAAGGTGAGGCCCAAGTTAGTCAAAACCCAATACTAATTAGGAATCCTTTTGAGTTAGGGATTTGAGAAACCCTATTAGTATAAATACTCCCTCATTAAAACCCTAGCCTAATTATTTTCCACCGCAAAGAAAGAAAAAAAAGAGAGAGCGGGAGAGCAGAGAGAGAGAACGCAGAGAGAAGGAGGAGAAGAAGAAGAAGAAGAAGAAAAAGAGAAAAAGGGAGGAAAGAAATTAAAGGTAAAGAACCCTACCCTCTAAGTTTGATTCTCCGTTTAGCCACGTATAAAAAGTATGAAATCGGAATTGAAACCCTAACCCTAAAGAAGAACTAGGGTTTATAAGATTGATATTTGGGAAAGGAATTGATTAGGGTTTATATGTGTGGATGTGTGTCCGTGCGTGAAGTGTGTGTGTGTGTCCAGTGTGTGTGCGTGATGTTTGTGCTGGGTGTGTGAGTTTTATGTCTACAGTGTATTGTGTTCCAGTGTGTGCGTTTGTGTGTGTTTCAAAAGGAAAACAGAATCTGCGATGAATAGTAACTGGAATAGTAACGGGAATAGTAACTGGAATAGTAACGGGAATAGTAACTGTGAATAGTAATCGTGAATAGTAACTGGAATAGTAACGGGAATAGTAACTGTGAATAGTAATCGTGAATAGTAACTGGAATAGTACGGGAATAGTAACTGTGAATAGTAATCGTGAATAGTAACGGGAATAGTAACTGTGAATAGTAACTGTGAATAGTAATTGGGTGAGTATAATGGAACCCTAAAGCATATTAATTGGGAATAGAAACAATGAAACCCTAGGGGTAGTTTGGGTAAACCAAAAAGGGTATTTTGGGAATACAAATAAAGGGTAGTACAACCTTAGATTGAATCTCAACCTTAAAAAGTGGTCAAAGGAGATAAACCCATAAGGTAAGAAGTAAAGTAAAGTATTTTGGGGACGGAGTAAAAATAGTATTACTTGTCCTAAAACCATTCTTATGCGTGATTGTAGATTCGTGCACGAGATTTGCTAAGTGGAATACGCAAACCCAAGGTAAGGGATTACGTTCCTTAAAGTATTCGAATATCATCCTTTGAAATAGGATCCCTTTTATTCTTTCAAGTGTAGCTACTTATGGCCGTAGCATTCGAACTCTTATGACTCGAACGTCTTTTGAACTATCTTACCCATGATATGTGTTGTTCATAGGGTATCAAAGAGAATTGAAATTGCTTTAAGTATTCTTGTACCTAGAATGCTTTGTGGAACATGGCTATATCTAAAAGAAACGGGTATAGTTAGCTTAGTCTGATAGAAAAGGGCTTAGCTAGAATTAGTCTGATTGAAAAGGGCTAATTAAGATAGTCTAATTTGAGAGAAAAGAATTAGACGCAACGCTACTTGATGAAGTGGCTTAATGATCATGATCGAACTTAAGAGGGAGCACCGTGAGAAGGTGTAAGGTCCCTCGACACCCTGAAAAGGTGTAACACCCTGAAAAGGTGATGAATGTAACTATGGAATTGACGGACCTGTATTAGGGCCATAACTTCTTGAACTTAATAACTGTGCTTTCGTATATATGTACAGTTAAGATTATTGATTTTAGCCTTTCATCGAAAATATTATGTTGGCTCCGTTCTTTCGGTCATCTCTCCTTAGTACCCGGAGAGATCCCGTATGAACTTACTGAGCATTGTTCGCTCACCCTTTCTTATATTATTTTTCCCAGGTAAGGATTAAGGACCAAGAGAGATTGCAAGGAACGGCAGTCGATGGTCAAGTGAAGGGTTTTAGATACTTTTATCTTTTTATGTTGAGCTAGTGGGTTGTACTAGCCGTTAGAATTTAAATGTTAGTTACGCTTCCGCACTATTTTGAATTATGGTTAGATTATACTAGCCGTTGTTTTGAACGTTGGATTTGAATTATGATTGTCGTTTGAGAATTCCCATGGTTTATGGATATTATTTATTATATGAAAGTTGGGTCGTTACATGAAGAGTCGACATGGGAACTTCAGGAAAAGATGGAAAGAAAGTATCCATGGTTATTTGATCATCTTGGTAAGTATCTTTAAAATTCGGGTCGATTTTTTTAAGGGGGAGTGATAGTAACGACCCCAAAAAACCGGGCACTATTTTTAAAAATAAATTGAGCTTGTGTGTGTATTATATGTTGCATATCATTCTTACTTGCATTATTTGCTTGACTATTGTGTTAGCTTTAATTTGTTAGATTAAGGAGTTAAGGTAGTAGATTGATCAAGTTGGAACTTTAGGGGTTTTGTGGAAATTATAGTTTAGGGGTTTAAGTGTTCATAGCTAAACTAGGAGGGCTTTATTGGAAATTTCTAAAATCTTAAATGATCTTCTTATCTCTTCTTCCTCTCCCCTGCGACACACACACACACTCATTGAAAATAACTTTCCCAATTCTCTCTGTGTTCATGGAAAATGAAGGTAAGGTTTTTATCCAAATTGATTTTTCTTATTTTTAATTACTCCTCTATTTTAAATTCTAATTACACAAAAATGTTCAGGGTGGTGAGTAGATCATTTCTATTCGATTAGAATATAATTTCATCGATACTTTCTCCGTAGTAGGTAAGTTACTATTTCCCCTTTAATTATTCATATATATATTATATGGTACTTGGTTTGGTGAATGTTGCCTTGTGGTGTGTATTTGTGGAAGTTGTTCTTGGTTTTGTTAAAGAAGTGAAATTGGGTTGTTGTTTTGGTTCATATACAGTAGCATAGAAAGTTGGGGTAGTACTTTTGAGATGGTGAATTAATAATGGAGGAAATAGAACAAAATTCGTCAATACAGAGTTCTGGGCGACCGCCCAAATAGGGCATGCGATCGCCCAGTCCATCTGGAAGGTTTCAGGTCTTGAGAGTGGTGTTTTGGGCGACCGCACATCTGGTTGTGGGAGACCGCCCAGGTGACTGGAAGAACAAAAATGTCCTAATTTAATAGAGTTATGGTTCAATCTCGGTCTAGGTCTTAGGTGATATCCTAGGATAACTAGATGGTTATTGTGGAACACTAAAGTAGTAGGAATGGTCCGTTTGTGATAGAGTTTGAAATGATGTAACCGTTTAGGTTCATTTTGATGTTGTACATATTTATGATACTTTCTTGGGGATTTCCTACTTTGAAATCCTTTGTTTGAGAAATGTGTTTAAAGTACTTATTTGTTGGGCTCTTTATGGGCAGTTTATCATCTTTATGATGTACTGAGTATGGTTCCCTATTTTGGAATCATACACCGATTGTGCAATAGTTAAAAGTCCAGCTGGTCTTACTTGGTTGCGTCAGGCAGTGATGAATATTATAATGGCACCCGAGTCAAGTTCAGTATAATGTTCTTCACTGGTAACCCCTATTCCCCTTCCTGGTTGTGTGGTTGGGATGAGCTAGCTCCCTTGTGTGAGTATTATAGCTACACGTTTTAGGGTTATGAGTTTGTGTCATTTTCCCACCATTGTTCTTGTTGTTGTTTGGTTCCGAAACCCCTGCTTCAGCTCTTTGATGCTGCTTAGATGATACTGCTCAGATTATTATATCCTTTTGGGAGAACCTTGGCTTAGTATCCTTTGTAAAGTGTTTAATTTAGTCTAATGTGCTGTGTTATGAGTTGGCTTCGCCTCTCATATTATGTGCTATGTGGTTACTTATTGAGAATGCTCATTTAATGTTATTATGCATAAAATTCCATGTAGTTGCAAATTAGTAACTTACTGAGATTTATCTCACCCCGTTCCTTGTTTAATTGTTTTCCTTAGATAAGGGCGAGCCAGGGGCTAGGTCACGTTGAGCACGGGGAGGACGTCGAGTTGGTAAGTTATTTTGGGAAGGAGTTGTTTTTGGGTTGCATTATGTAAATGTATAACCTATGAGGTAGTATACCCGAGAGTTTGGTGTATATCACTATTTTGGTACACTTCTAGTGTTTGTAAATATTGTAAGTAATGTGTGTAAGCCTTTAAGGCTATGGATTTCGAATCTTGTGTAGTTTGTAAATGTAGTATTAGAAGTTGTTAAAGTTTATCAAGTTTTGGTGTATTGGAAAATTATAGAAAGGACATTTCAAAATTAAAATGTGATTTATGACGTCTTCCGTGTGGAGTGAGTAACGTTGAGTGTTTTATGCAGGTACTCAGTTAAAATGGTGAGAACTGATGATGATCCGGAAATGTGAGGAATGATACTCAGAATATGTTTCAAGGAATGTTTGAGGCAGCTATGAAAGCTATAAATGATCAGAGATAGGTAGGAGAACATGCACCTCCAAGGTATGGACTTGAACAGTTTTTGAAGATGAAACCAATTGGTTATGATGGTGAACCGGATGTGGCTAAGGTCGAAAGATGGATTGAAGCAATGGAAAAGATCTTTGATGTTTTGAGATGTCTTGATGAAGATCGAGTTAGATTTGCTACTTATAAGCTGACTGGGGCTACAGAGCATTGGTGGAAAGCGTTAAAGACTAGTTGGGATGATGCTCATGTGCCTTATACTTGGGAGAATTTTCTGAAAAAGTTCAAGGAGCATTTCATTCCTAGGGTGGATCAAGATAGAAAGGAGGTGGAATTTCTCAAGTTGGAACAAAATGACATGTCAGTGGGTCAGTATGCAGCTAAGTTCACCGAGTTATCCCGGTATTGTACTCATTTAGTTGCAACGGAAGAGAGGAAAGAAACGAGGTTTGTTAAGGGATTGAAGACAGTGATTGAAACTCAGTTAGTATCTCATACACTTCAAGATTTCCAGGATGCGGTAGATCGTGCTTATCAAGTGGAGCATGATATTGAGGAGCATAAGAGGAAAACTGAAGTGTTAAATGTTGGAAGACAGGGAGGTCAAGGAAGATTACAACCACGTGGGGATAGTTGAGGAGGAAAGGGAATGCCATCACAGTTTAGAGGACAACCACATGGGCAACCAAATGTTAGATATCAAGGCAATACTCCAGGGAATCATGTCGCGCCCCACACCCGTGGTCCTACTTGGCCCCACGCTCGGGACACAATCGGAAGACGTCATAAAACATTTTTGGAAAATTTTTCGAAATATACTTTCATAAAAGTTTCATATAACCAAACACATTTACTTACAAATTTACAACTCACCAACATGTTCCAAAAATAGGTGATACAAAGATGAAGTCACGGGTACACTACCCAAAAGGTTATACATTTACATAATGTAGCCTTTACATACCAAACTTACTTTCCCAAATGTCTTACCCCAAAATCACCACCTCGACGTCCTCCTTTGATGGACTGGGGGTTAAAAATGGGAAACCAATGGTAGAAGCCTTACAATGAACTTGGCTCGTGTGCCATTATAATCCCTACCACTGTCCCGACTCCACAACACAAGACCAGCTAGACTTTAACACTAGCATAGTAATGAATACTTGCTTAAACAACAGCCAAGGACAATGATTCCAAAGTAAGGAACCAAGCCAAACACATCACAAAGATGAACCAATCCAAACCACATCAAAAGACGTTCAACCAAATCCAATTAACATTTAGTCAAATTCCACAACTCTTATGTTCACAAAGGAACCCATTTCAAACACTAGGGTGTTCCACAACAACCATCTAGGTACTCTAGGCTATCACCTAAGACCTAAACCAAGATTGAACTTTAAATCACTTGAAATGGAACAACTCAACTTTTCCAGCAACCCTGGGCGGTCTCCTACACCAGACTGTGCGGCCGCCCAAAACACTCTGTCCCAAGACAAAAATCTTCCAGATAAGTGTGCGGTCGCACGCCCTATTTGGGCGGCCGCCCAACACACCCGCCAGGCCAAAACTTGAACAAACTATACTCCTTTCGTTCCACCGTCCCAAAAGTACAACACTTAACGTTTATAACTTTACTAAGACTACAAAATCAGTCTCAAAACAACTTTAATACTACTTTGAGCCCAATCAAACCAATATACTAAATACTCCCTTTGTCCCAAAATTACAAGTATAACAAATATTAACCAAATCGCAACATAACAATTACAAGTATCAATTATAAATATAATTTTTCTAATATACTAATATACTCATTTAGGGATACTTTTATTTAATTTCCCCGTCCCAAGAATAATAGTATAATTTTATAATATACTTATTTAACATTTAACTCAAGTTAATAATTTACCGTCCCACAAGTAGGAGTATACTTTCAAACACTTATACTAACATTCTCAGGATATAAACATACTCCATATACATCCTTGCATACAAACCAAGTCACTTACCCAGTATAATTATACTCCCTTTGTCCCAAATAAACAAGTATCACAATAAATTCCTTTCACAATAACTTCACCACATATCACACATATAGCAAATATATGACCATTTTACTATTTAAGGGGAATTAGTAACTTACCTATTTCCGGAAAAAGTATCGCTGAAATAAGTTTTGTTCGGATAGAAATGACCTATTCAATGCCCTGATCATATTTATATAATTAGTTTTTAAAACGGGTAAGTAAATAAAAAGAATTAAATCGAAATGGGTTGAACTTACCTTTTTCTCTTTAACCCTACGAAGGAACGAGAAGTTCTGAGAAAATATGCACACAGAGAAAGAGAGAGAAAGAAAATGGCTTATAAAGGGTTTTTACCCCATTTTTCTACTTTAATCACTCTACTTTCCATTTGAGCAAATAAGCCCCTGAACTTTAAAGTTACACTTTGGACTCTAAAGTTTCAACTAACTCATTTATTCCTTTAACCATTATTACTACTAACTAAGTAAATAGCACATTTAATCAAGTAAGATGTGCAAGTCATAAAAATATTTTCTAACACATAAAAGTTCCATTTTAAGTTAAGAAAATTAGGGTGGTTTTGGGGTCGTTACAATCACTCCCCCTCAAAGAAAATTTGTCCCGAATTTTAAGATTCACTTACCTCGACCCTCAAACAAACAATGATACTTTATTTTCATTCCATCCCGAAGCTCCCAAGTAGATTCTTCCACATTATGATTTCTCTATACAGCTCGAGCAAAAGGAATACTCTCATTTCTCAATTCTTGAACCTTCGAATCAATGACTTGGTCTGGGTGCTCCTCATAAGACATATTCGGCTCAATATCCTCAGGAACCTCAGATAACACATGAGATTGATCATACATATACTTTCGAAGCATCGAAACATGGAACACATTATGAATCTTGTCAAGAGAAGGAATACAAGCCCGATCTCTAACTCTTCCCAAAATCTCAAAAGAACTGATATATTAAGCAAACTCCACGAGAAGTAAAGGTATATCCCACAAATTCTAAGAATCAACTGAACACGTTCTCAACATATCCTCGAGAATCTGAATGGTTCTTTTGACTGACCATCTGTCTGAGGATGAAAACCCGTACTAAATCCCAAAGGCTTGTCACAAACCAACTGATCACTGATATTTTACTTCCAGATTATTCGCAGCTCAAGGACTTAGTTGAATGCTTAGAATTTCGCGTCTCAAACAGATTGTCCTTGGATGGGATGAACTAGCTCCCTCGAGTGAGCATTTGGGTTATGACTATGTGTCATATTTCCCTCTCTGGTTACTTTGGTTCTATTGGTTATGGTTTGGTTTTCGGGATCCCGGCTTCAGCTCTTTGATGCTGCTCAGTTGATACCTCTCAGATGGTTATATGTTTGATTCGAGAACCTTGGCTCAGTATCCATGTATGAGTGTATAATTTATCCTTATGTGTTGCCTGATAAGTTGGTCGTTATTTCCAACCGGTATGGGATGGTTGGCGATAGGGAGCCTCTCATGTTATGTGCTATATGCTATATGATTATTTGTTGATATTGTTTCTTTACGATTATCATATCAGCATGTAACGTAGTTGCATTTTAGTAGCTTATTGAGATTCATTCTCACCCCTTATTTGTTTACTGTTTTAGATAAAGGCGAGTCCAGGGAATAGGATAATTGCACGGGAGGACGTCGTGGTGGTAAGAGTTTGGGATATGAGTTTTGTCAAGGTTTCATTACATAGATGTATAACCTTTTGGGTAGAGTTCCCTTGACTTCATCATCTTGTAACACCTATATTTTGGATAATGTCGGTGTATGTACAATTGTATAAAAGTTTGTAAGCCTTCGGGCTAAGTACTTTCGTTTGTGAAAGAGTTTGTTTGAAAGTTAGTGGAAGTCTTTGAACTTCAAGTGTGGATTTTGTTAAACTTTATGAAAGTATATTTCGAAAAATATTCCTAAAATGTTTTAAGACGTCTTCCGATCGTGTCCCGAGCGTGGGGCCAAGTAGGACCATGGGTCTGGGGCGCGACAGTTAGTATCAGAGCCTGGTTGTAGATGGTCTAGAATGACTAAGTGACCTAGGAGGGTAGTTGGTAGAGAGTGAGTAACGTTGAGTGTTTTATGCAGGTAATCACTGAAGATGGTTGGAACAGAGGGTGATCAGTCGGGGCCTTCAGGGCTGGGTAATGCTAGAGAAGGGGTTCGAACAATGTTCCAAGGTATGTTTGAAACTGTAATGAAAACAATTGACGATATAGTTGAGCATAAAAGCAAGGTTGAAGCCTCAGATGTGACAAAACGAGGAGGACAGTTAAAACCACAACCCCAGCGTGGTGATAGTAAAGAATACCAAGGGACATCTTCGCAAGCTAAGGAATCTTTTTAAGGGCCACATAATAGAAGAACTCAAGGCAAACGAGTATGTTGCTATTGTCGGAAGGAAGGGCATTTAGAAGAAAGATGTTGGAAGAAGCAAGGTAAATGTATGAGATGTGGTCAGTTGCGTCATTTTTAGATGGATTGCCCTAGATTTAAGAATCAGTTATCGGGAAGTGTAATTGGGTCTTCTCAGGGCCAGAAGAGGGATTCTTCAAGGAAGCTTAAGGTACAAGGTAGTGTTTCTGCCATCAATCAACAACAGATTTCAGATCCTTCTAATGTGATTGGAGGTATAATTTCTATGTCTAGTTTGAGGGCATATACACTTATAGACCCTGGCTCTTCGCATTCTTATGTGTCTATGCATTTTGGTTCTTGATTATATGTGTCTCTTGAGTCTCTACCTTAGGTGTTAAAGGTGTCTATCCTAAGGGGGAGTGTTTGGTGATTGATAGAGTGTTGCGCACTTGTGATGTGCAAATTTGTGAGCATGTATTACTTGCTGGTTAGTTATTTTGCTATAGCAAGATTTTGATATTATTGTGGTGGAGTTTTTATATGCTAGTGTGCTTTAATTAAGCATGGTAGATATATGTGTTTAGCATTCATGCTATTTATGCATTAAAGTCTGGAAAAAAAATTATCACAAGGTTATGCCTGGTATTTGGTTTATGGGGTTGGCAGTAGAGTGTCTATAGCTAAACTAGAGAATGTACTCTTCCTTTGTGAGATCTCAGATATGTTTTCTATTGAGTAGTACATGATTGATGAAAACCTTGGGTTATCTTAAGTTGTTCGGTATAATGCTATAGTGTTGATATCTAGTGCAATATATCCATAACATTGGTTGAGTTAAAGGAGTAGAAGATTCAACTTGAGATATTTCTTGACAAGGGATTCATTACGTTTAGTATATCTACGTGGGATGTATCAGTATTGTTTATTATGAAAAGGTATGGTACTTTGCGATTTTATATTGAATACTAAGAGCTCAACCAGATGACTATAACGAATCATCACTTGTTATTTTATATGGGGGATATAATTGATCAACTTTAGAGATCAGTGGTTTATTCAGTGGTTGACTTGAAGTGATTATCATCAGTTGAAATTTTGAGTTGAGTATATTTTAAAAACGGCTTTTCATACCAGGTATGGGCATCATAAATTGAGGTCATAGTGTTTGAATTAACAACTACTTCAGTGGTATTGTTGGATATATTGTTTGAAAGTTAGTGGAAGTCTTTGAACTTCAAGTGTGGATTTTGTTAAACTTTATGAAAGTATATTTCAAAAAAATTCCTAAAATGTTTCATGACGTCTTCCGATCGTGTCCGAGCGTGGAGCCAAGTAGGACCACGGGTCTGGGGCGCGATATATACACATGATTTGGAAATTGAGAATCTTTAAACCCAGGTGGTTGAGCAACGTAGACTTGTTCTTAGAGTTCACCATTTAGAAACGCGCTCTTCACATCCATTTGATATATCTTGAAGTTCTTGTGAGCGGCGTAAGCTAGAAAGAGTCTAATAGCTTCAAGTCTTGCTACGGGCGCAAATGTTTCATCGTAATCAATTCCTTCTTCTTGCCTATAGCCTTGTGCAACCAATCTTGCTTTGTTTCTTGCGATGGTTCCATTCTCATCCATCTTGTTTCTGAACACCCATTTCGTACCAATCACTCCTTGATCATTTAGTCTTGGAACAAGAGTCCAAACCTTACATCGTTCAAATTGATTGAGTTCTTCTTGCATAGCAACAACCCAATTAGGATCTTGGAACGCTTCACCAGCCTTCTTTGGTTCAATTTGAGATATAAAAGCAGTGTAAGCATCAAAGTTTGTAGCTCTCCTTGTACGAACACCAGCGTTTAGATCACCAATTATATTATTGATTGGGTGACCTCTAACTTCACGAATTTCAGGAGGTAAGTTAGGTTGAGTCGTAGTAACTTGAAGGTCTTCAATTGGTACATCTTCACCAGATTCTAAATCATCAAAATTTGGAGGTTGAATTGGTGTAAAGTTGAAACTTGGGTTTACACCAGATGCAGCAGTAGATATAGGCGCATGAGAGGATTCAAAAGGCGCAACATGTGAGTGACGCGCAGCTGATGATCCATTTGGCGCGCCATATGAAGAATTAGGTGCATTTGATGTAGATGGATTTCCTTGAGTTGATAGATTCTAATTTTGAGTAGGCGCAACATAAATAGGAGTACATTGTTTCATTAAGCTCAATAGAATCATCAGCAATATTTGGAGCCAAATATGGCTCAATGAGAGAATGTTCATCAAATGTAATATATGTTGGGTTTCGATCAAACATGCGCAGCCGGAATTTAGCATTTAAAAATTTTGAAACCCAAAGCCATGGATCTGTTCATATGATTGAATCAAATACAATAACAAGAATAAAGGAATAAACTAACCCTTGATGGCTATCAAATTTTCTCTTGGTCTTTGGTGGAGATTTGAAGACTTGATCACGATCACAAAGCTTGAACACAAACTTGGAAGATGATGATTTTCACCCTCTAGCGGTATCCACACTTCGAACGAATATCAAAGGAGCTTCTTTGATCTTGGTTGCTAGACAAATAGTGAAACACTTTTTCACAATCAAAAGAACTATATGGAATTTATTTTGTGTATTATTTTGTTCTTCAACCAAGAATGTCTTAGAACAAAATAAACCCTTTCTCAAACTCTTTGAGACTCACAAAATCATTAGCCTAGAGTGCTGGCCGAATTTGGTCTTTTATACACAAGTATGACCTATTCCAAATAGGAAACTTGTGTCAAATTCCGTCCAAAATTCGTTTCCTAATCAAATTAGGAATCTGCCACCCGACAGTACTGTGCGGCCGCCAAAACCTCTGTGCGGTCGCACAACTATCTGAAACAAAACTGGTACAAATCTGAGCTAAGTGTACGGCCGCCCAGTCCACACTGTGCGGTCGCCCACTTCCCCAGAATGTCAAGAATTTCCAAAATTCCAATTTAGTCCTTTAAAGATTCGTTCTATTGTGTGTGACCCTCTAGGATTATACTAAGTTGGCAATGGGTTCAAACATGAAACCATAAGATATGATTAGGTTCTAGCAAACCGTCATACTTACCCAAATAGTACAACTAGATACAAGTTCGCATCCTTTAGAATATGTCATAATCCCTTTGTCCTCGACGTCATTGAACACAAGTCATGGTCAACAGTCAACTTGTTTTGTTCAATACTTTCTCGATTCCGAATATGTTGATAATCCAAATGCCATTGATCCAATCAATTCATTTGAGTCCGGCCGAACATTTCATCAACACCATTCCTATGAGAGGCCCAAGCTTGACATCTCTCCGAAGAGGGACAAATCCATTTAGCTTATTATTCTTCCCTACGTGAATCCGATTATGCCAATCATACCCTTTATAACTTCCCGGTTAAAGGTAGCGTTTGAATATGTCAAACATAATGTTTATCAAGTGGAAGACTATAATAACTTCATGTCTAAGGATTCAAATGACATAACTAATATGAGATATATGTTCGACATAGACCATGACATAAATCTCATACAGCGGGTCATGTCCAGTACCTTGTTCCAAACAAGTACCCATAAATCTAACATGATCATCGCATGATCATTTAGCCTTTATACTAGTGCTTAACAAGTACTAGGAACGGATATTATTATAAGTAAACATGAACAATAATAATAATCAAAACATCTCTTTATTGATATGAAATAGATGATAACAATTACAACGTTTATTAAACGTGCCTAGGGCACCACTACCAACAATCTCCCACTTGCCCTAGGCCCAATCTCCCATGTATCTAATACCCATGGACCTAACATGACCATCATGTTTAGCTTTGTGGAAGTCCCTTTGTTAGCGGGTCCGCAACATTGTCATCAGTAGGTACTCTGCATATATTTACGTCTCCCCTATCAACGATCTCTCGAATGATTGAAAACGCCTAAGTATGTGTTTGGATTTCTGATGTGCTCTTTGGTTCCCTTTGCTTGAGCAATAGCACCATTATTATCACAATCAAGGTCTATTGGATTAGCAATACTAGGAACCACTTCAAGTTCAGTTATGAACTTCTTAATCCAAACAGCTTCCTTTGCAGTAAGCATCCGATGCAGCAATATACTCAGCTTCTGTTGTAGAATCAGCGGTTGTACTTTACTTGGAACTCTTCCAGCTTACAGCTCCACCATTTAACATAAACATAAAACCCGATTGCGATCGGCTATCATCTTTGTCGGTTTGGAAGCTTGCATCGTTGTAAGCATTTACAACGAGATCATCTTCCATTCCTCCATAGACCAAAAACGAGTCTTTAGTTCTTCTTAAGTACTTAAGAATCGCTTTTAGAGC
>JAOWBW010002626.1:0-63595 GCA_026119855.1 Campanula takesimana | reverse complement strand
ATCTCTACGTTTCATAATGAATGTGCATAAAGAATAATTGATTTTAGTTGTTGTACAATCTATATTGTATTATTGCATGTGTATAGTCGCTATATGGTCATTATATAAATGCATAAAATTAAATAATTTTAGTTGTTGTACAATTAATGTTGTTTGATTCATTTGAAGATAAAAATATTTTAGTAATGATTTTATTCCTTGTACAATATTGTACATACATATAATGTATGTGTATTCATTACAAAAGTAATAATGATGATTGTCGAGCTTTAGCTTAACGAGCCGAGCTCGAATCGAAAGCAAAAAAAACAGTACTCCCTCCGTCCCTCTTTAACTTACAAATTTTGGGTGGAACACATTATTTAAGGAAAAATGAAAATGTTGATGTGTTGTGAGTGTAAATAGTTGAGTGGGGTAGAGAATAGTAAGTGGATAGTTGTTGTGAGTATGACAAGTGGGTCCCATTATTTTAAAAGTATTAAAACATTTCCTTTTTAAGACTTTGTAGATTAAAGTGGGACAACCAAAATGGCAAATTTTGAAGATTAAAGAGGGACGGAGGGAGTACGTGTTAACGAACTTATCGAGCCGAGCCCGAGCTTGAGTTATTCGTGAATTAAACGAGCCGAACACGAGCCGAGCTCGAGCAAAGCTCTTCGAACAAACGAGCTGAACACGAGCCGGCTCGATAAAAATTTGAGCTGAAAACTCAGTCGAGCTCGAGCTCGAATAGCACTTCGAGCCCATTCGAATCGAGATTTAACGAGCCGAGCCCGAACAGGCTCGGTTCATTTAACAGCCCTAAGGGTTTTTTTTTTGAAATTTAAAAGGTTACTTTTACCCCTTTATCTTTGTAAAATGCCTTCACACTTAAAGTTCCGATTTTACCCCTAAAAAACGGTCCCGTGGTCAGTCACATGCATGGTTAACGGCAAAAAATGGACGGCGTGATCATTAGGTACCCTCAATACACATGAAAAAGAGTTAAGGCATTTTTATTGTAACATAAATGAAATAAGTTACTAAACCCGCACAACCCCAATAGTTGGGGTACTTTTTTTCATTTTTTCCTTTTCTTTAATATGCTTGCAAACCTTACCACAATTTCTGCGACCATTTATATTTTGTTCGAGCCTTTTCTTTGTATTATCTCCGTCGCAAAATGAACTTTTTATTTGACTATTCAAACTTTTTAAGAACATGAACACTTGCTTCACTAGTCATGTTTTGTTTGTGCATTTTTAAGCCCAATTTATGCAAATAAGAAGAACTTTTTGAGACAATGAACATTAGCAAATGTGAATATCATTTTGGACGGATGAAGTATTAAAAAGAAAAAAGAAATTAAGAGACAAAACTAGTCCAGCCATTTATCCTCCCGTCCCCAAAATGATCTTCTCATTTACCATTTTCCATTGTTTCAAAAAATTCTTCCTATTTCTACAATTTGGGCTTAAAAGTACCTAAGCAAAACATGACTAGTGAAGCAAGAGTTCATATTGATGGAACAATTTTATATCCCTGAATGCCACACTCATATTTAGTAAAAGATTGAGGAAGAGATGAGCGGAAGCGTTAGGATATACCTGTTGATCCATGGTAGATGTTGGTAGGGAGAACTAAGATGAAGAAGAAGATGTAGGAAAATGGATCTTCTAAATGATGAATGCCCTTTAGTTTCTCAAACACTATAGACAATAATGAAGAGAATAATAAGAGAGAAAAGTAAAGTAAAAAGTAGTCTTGAAAGGGTTGATGGAAGACCCTTTATATAGTAGACTTGGTGGCATTTCATTTAGGGACCAATCCTATTCATTTCTTAAGCAATGTTAATTTACGATTTTGCCCATCATAAATAGGTAATTACATTTCAGGGATTCTACACATTGACTAGTTTGACTATACTTTATATTAATATTATAGTCATGATTTTATTAATGGAAGTCTAAATAACTTGTATTGCAAGCCATCTTGTTCCAACAATCTCCCACTTGGGTTGCAAATAAGTTCTTCCTTTTAAATCATAAGTATAACATAAATGACAACCCTAATGTAGTCTTTTAAGTATAGGACTAAAGGGGCAGTCGTTGAAATTGATTCGCAACTAAACCCACTATAATCACAAATACAAATCAAAATCTACTAAATGACATAGATCAAAAGTATAGATGTGTAGCATGGAATCATAATGAATATATACATATTCTTCAACTAGTCCAACTTTACCAAATGAGATCAAAATAATAGAACAATTAATGAAGTACAACACAAAACTCCCACTAAATTAAATGTTATCAAATTGTTACACCCATATGAGCAACATGCTCATGAAACACTAAAGATGATAATGTTTCATAAATGGGTCCGTTAAATTATGGAGTGTTCTAATAAGTTGTATTTCTCTGTTCATTTTGTACTCTTTTCTTTATAACAAGATACTTAATGTCTAAATCCATAAACCTTTTGTTAGAGTACGGAACTGCTACCTGATAGTCATATCTTAATTGGTCTTTCGACACTTGTTTTGACAAATCACAGTCCATTAAAATTTATGTAGCCATGTAATTTTAACAAATATCGGAATACCAAATGATCTCAAGATTATCCGATTAAAAATAGGCATGTAGATCTTTGTGTTTTGTAAATACTAGCAAGCAAATATTACCCACATATAAGACCAAAATTATAACTTTTACTCCCACTGAACTTATGGTATATACAATATTTATCAAGATTCATTTCAAAACCAAATGAAAGAATAACTTGATTAATCTTTAAATACCATTAATGAGAAGTTTTACTTAAGTCTATAAATTGATTTCTTCATATAGATAGTTTCCCCAATATTTCCATTAAGAAAAGTTCTTAATATCCATTTGATAAAGCTTAAGACACAAATTGCTACTAGTGCCATAATGGTTCTAAAAGAGTTTTTAGAAGATATCGGGAAATGTTTCTTTCTTGATAATTAATGTCTTTCTTATGAGTTGAAAATTCTTTAGCAACTAAATGGATCTTTATATCTTACAACATTACTTTTGTGAATCCTTTTAGGTCTTAGAGACCCATTTATAGGTTTCACATCTTTAGGTAATGTAAAAGATCCCAAAAGTTGTTATCTTTCAAAAATTTCAACTCTTTATATATAGTATTAATCTACTTATGAGAATTAGGACCATTAATGGCTTTATAGTAGATGAATGGCTCATCTCCCACTAAACCTATGTGTCATTTATTTTTCGGTAAGATACATCTCATAATTATCCGGTATTGCAATCCTTCTTACTCTATTGTATCTCTTTAAGGGCACTTGGTTCTTCCTAATTTTGAGGTTGTTGAATTTCCTTCTTATGATCAACATTTTCATGTTGTTCAATATTTATAGGGAACCCATATTTATTTGAATTGCATGTTCTTCTTGAATATCAAGTACAAAATTTGAAATCCAATTGGAACTTATGGAAGAGGTGAAGAAATGGATGCCTCTTCTATTCCAAATTCAAATATTACACCTAATCTCCCACTAAATTCAACATCCTCAAAGAACCTAGCTTTTCTCGTTTAAAAATGTTCAAATTTTTGGGGTGTAAAATTTATATATCCCCTAGATCTCTCGGCTTACCTCATGAATAACTACTAACAATCATATGTCTAACTTGCCTTTAGTAGACTTATAAGGTCTACCCTTATGTTAGACAACCCCATAAATGAAGATGATTTAAGGATGTGTTCTTTATTCGTCCCAAAATTATAAAAGGGTTTTTATTAGTAGCATAGAGGGAGCTTTAATGAGAATAAGGGCTGCGGTTTTAATGTATCGCCCATAATGAGTGAGGTAAAAAAAGCAAAAAACATGCTTATTACCATTTCCTTAAGGATTTTATCATGTCTCTTGTGTACATCATTTATGCTAGGCGTACCCGGCTTAATGTAGATGGAGACAATCCCACACTCTTCAAAATAGCGAGTAAAATGACCTAGACGTTGTTCCCTTTAACAAACATTCCAACCATGATATACTCTATCATGATTGGACCTAATGTTCTTAATAGTCTTTCAAAGTTGATTTCCAACTTTGACCTCATAAGACTTGAAAACGTCCATAACTTGAGTCTTTGCATGAAGTAATAAATGTATCCATACTGAGAGTAGTCATTTATAAACATAATAACTATTGTTGACCTTTCCATGAAGGATTAATGAATGGCCCACAAATATCCGAATGTATTAGTTCTTTGAGACACTTGATGCTCTCGAGAATACTTATTCTTTTAATGTTTGTAAATTTCCTTTAAGGCATTTAATGCAAAAGTATTTTTCGAAATATCAAGTTTGTTCAAGATTTCCTTTAACATAAGCTTATCAATTTTCCTCTTGAAATATGACTCAAACGCCTATGCCATAAAATTTACTTGATAACTTTTGCTTTCTAGTTTTGGTTTCATTATTTATGGGATTCATTTATTGTGTAAATAAGGTCAAGTGAATAAAGACTACTTGACAAAGTACAAGTACCATCAACATTGGAATAAAAATAAAAATCACATTTATAAAATTGAACAAAATAACCTTCTTTGTTCAATAGTGTGATAAATATCAAATTCCGTCTAAATGACGGTACAACAAATGTAGTATTTATACAAATATTACTAAGTACTTTAACAATACAAAAATTCCCGGTGCCTTGCACTTCAACCGGATTCTGGCTTCCATATAGATGAATCCTTCATCTTCTCAAGGACTTCGGTATTTCAGGCAATCCTCCATAAACTTCCTTTATGTGAGTTGTCGTTCCAATATTCAACCACTATGTATATGTAGGAAATGAAACCAAATTACCCTTTATCACAAACAAAGACCAAATGACATACCTTTCTAATCACGCCAAGCGTGATACTTAGGGCAGTCGTACTTCATGTGATTGAGGTCCTTGCAAAAGAAGCATTCTTCATGATCATCAGATGATCCCTTACGCTTCTTATTTCTTGCAACAGCAACATCCTTCCCTTTTCTCTTTGTCCCATGAGAGGAGGTAGATGCCAAACGTCCTCAAGCATATCAAAGAATATTTTAGCATCAATATCCTTGGAGATACCGGTCAAAATGGTCTCCGGGACAACTATATTTCATGATCATTAGGCTCACACGATTGGAGCGTTTCCACTTCTCCTCATTTAAGCACTCTTCTTGAGTGCTTTCGTTAGGGAGAGGAAGAGAAAACGGCTCCCTTAATGCATGATCTATGTCCATATATCCTAAGATCATCATCAATTTATTTTTCCAAGTTTTAAAATTAGTCCCATTAAGCATCGGTACGGTACTCATAGCAGTAATCACGGATGAAGCTATAAGTAAATCTGTTGGAATTTCGAGAACAAGAATGAATACAAAACATGTATAAGACACTACATAATGAAAAATGATTAATTATATCAACGAAATCCATCAACAAGACAATCAACATGACATCAAAACTAATCTTTGGATTGCGAGTTGACTCATAAATGATTGCCTTAGGCAACAAGTAATTTGAACTTATATTTTAATAAATACTTAATCTTCCTTTGGGCCGACATAAGTACCTAAGAAAATAACCTAATGTTCTTTTTACTTGTTACCACATGAATGCCCAAGTTTAGTCAAATGTCAAGATCTTCTTTGGAAAATTCAAGCCATTCACATATCAACTTAAACATCCAACACTTTACAATTTTAGGGTTTAAATAACGTAAATCACTTAGGCGACAATATTATTTAAACAATGAATAAAATTGTCAAAGCATATAATTAATCAAGGCCTTAGGGTTTGAAAAAATGTATGTTTTGTTCCAAGGGAAAAACAAAATTATACAGAAAATTTCAAAAAAATCCAATTCTGATGAACAGTGTTTGCACGGTCGTGCATATAAAAGTGCACGGCCGTGCAATAATTCACAGAATCATTGTTTCATTCGACACATTCTGCAAGACCGTGCCAAACAAAGGGCACGACCGTGCAGATCTGAGGTCCGCCCGGATTAAGCCCTTTCCAGGTTGCACCGATTCAAAAATTGAAGGTGCACGTCGTGCTAAACAAAGGGCACGACCGTGCCAAATTTTCTGTATTCTGATTATTATTTTTTCAAATTTTTCCCAAAAGGCATGAATAACAAGTAGATCCACATAGTATGTACTTAAAACATAAAACCATGTTATTTAGGATATCTTGTTTTAAAATTAATGGAATCAAGTGAGTAGATCCACATGGTATGCACTAGACATAAAACCATGTTATGAAGGGATAGTCACACTTGAACCATTGAGTTTAATGAACAAAACTTTCAAACCATTTTCTGAATTTTAGATGATGATTATTAGTACTCTATGAATGAATTAGAGTCCCTAATCAACATCAAATCTTTATGATTCAACAGGAAAATATGAATCAAATTAAAGCAAAAGGTTTTCTTAAGAGAACTCAAACTCAAACTAAATAATGAACGGGGCTCTGATACCAATTGATGGAACAATTTTATATCCCTGAATGCCACACCCATATTTAGTAAAAGATTGAGGAAGAGATGAAGCGGAAGCGTTAGGAATATACCTGTTGAATCCATGGTAGATGTTGGTAGGGAGAATTAAGATGAAGAAGAAGATGTAGGAAAATGAATCTTCTAAATGATGAATGCCCTTTAGTTTCTCAAACACTTCTAGACAATAATGAAGAGAATTATAAGAGAGAAAGTAAAGTAAAAAGTAGCCTTGAAAGGGTTGATGGAAGACCCTTTATATAGTAGACTTGGTGGCAGTTCATTTAGGGACCACACCTATTCATTTCTTAAGCAATGTTAATTTACCATTTTGCCCATCATAAATAGGTAAATTACATTTCAGGGATTCTACACATTGACTAGGTTTGACTATACTTTATATTAATATTATAATCATGATTTTATTAATGGAAGTCTAAATAACTTGTATTGCAAGCCATCTTGTTCCAACACATATACTTAAAAAGTTTAAATAGTCAAACGTGAAGATCATTTCGGGACGGATGGAGTATAACTTACAAAAGATGGCTACAAAATGAAGGATACAAGATGTGGTGGCGATATTTCATTAGCTACATCGATAGTGGACCCGGCACACTCTGATTAAAAACACCAATACAATTATGACACCTCATTTTGTAAGCTACATTTTGTAGCCATCTTGTGTAACTTTATTATTTCCCTAAACCTAAATGGGCTTTGTTTTCTTTCTTATTATTATGGGCAATTCCCATTTAGTCCCTCATTAGAATCTAAACTACCACCTAGTCCAAGGTATTTTCAATATTACCACCTAGTCCAAGGGATATTAAAAGGGCATGAATGCCCTTACTAAATGACTGGAAATTACATGATTATCCCTCCCTCCTCAACCTTTCACCTTCTCACGGTCAACAACTTTGACCGACCGGCCACCACCTCCGGCCGACCACCACCTCCGGCAACCTTTTCCGGCCAGTTTTCCGGCAATATTTTCCGGTGACATTTTCCGGCCACCATTTTCGGTCACCGTCTCCGGCGACCATTTTCCGGCTGCCACCTCCGGCCACCATATTCCGGCGGCCACCATTTTCCGACCACCGTTTTCCGGCGGCCACCTCCGGCCACCATTTTCCGACGGCCACCTCCGGCGACCATTTTCCGGTGATCACCTCCGGCAACCATTTTCCGGCCACCATTTTCCGGCGACCACCTCCGGCCACCATGTTCCGGCCACCATTTTCCGGCGACCACCCCCGGCCACAATTTTCCGGCCACCATTTTCCGGTGACCACAATTTTCCGGTGACCACCTCCGGCGACCATTTTCCGGCGACCACCTCCGGCCACAATTTTTCGGTGACCACCTCCGGCGACCATTTTCCGGCGACAATTTCCGGTCACCATTTTCAGGCGACAATTTCCGGTCACCTTTTCCGGCGACCACCTCCGGTCACCTTTTTCCGGCGACCACCTCCGGGCACCTTTTCCGACCACCTCCGGCGGCCATTTTCCGGCGACTACTTCCAACCACCGTTTTCCGGCGACCATCTCCGGCCACCTTTTCCGGTGACCATTTTCTGGTGACTATCACCGGCAACCATTTTCCGACCACCACCTCCGACCACTTTTTTCCGACAAACATTTTCCGGTGACCACCTCCAACGACCATTTTCCATTGTCCATTTTATTTTTATGAAAAAAAACAATAATTCTTTATTTAAAAAACAACTACACATTTTCTACAAGAACAAATTAAAAGCTCTTAGCAACAAATTCACATTTTTTTTAAAAAAAAATAATTTTTTTCAAGAACAAATTCACAGTTGTTTCAGAACAAGTTCACAGTTGTAAGTTCGCATTTGTTCCAAGAACAAATGTAAATTTGTTCTTGTTCCAATTGTAAGTTCGCATTTGTTCAAAAAAAAAAAAAATCACATTTGTTCTTGTTCCAAGAACAAGTTCGCAATTATAAGTTATCAATTGTAATTTCGCAATTGTTCCAAAAACAAGTTCGCAATTGCAAGTTCGCAATTGTTCCAATAACAAGTTCGCACTTGTTCCAAAAACAAGTTCGCAATTGTAAGTTCGCAATTGTAAGATCGCACTTATAAGTTCGCACTTGTAAGTTCACAATTGTAAGTTCGCAATTGTAAGTTCGCAATTGTTCCAATAACAAGTTCGCACTTGTTCCAAAAACAAGTTCGCAATTGTAAGTTCGCAATTGTAAGATCGCAATTGTAAGTTCGCACTTGTAAGTTCACAATTGTAAGTTCGCAATTGTAAGTTCGCAATTGTTCCATTAACAAGTTCACACTTGTCCAAAAACAAGTTCGCAATTGTAAGATCGCAATTGTAAGTTCACAATTGTAAGTTCGCAATTGTAAGTTCACAATTATAAGTTCGCAATTGTTCCAAAAACAAGTTCGCAGACCCCAAAGACCCCATTACCTCTGTTCACAGACCCCAAAGACCCCTCCCTCTTAGTCATTTTTTTTCTTTTTCATAGCTACAAGTGCGAGATCTATCATCTTTTTCTTCTTAACTGAATAGATGTAATAAAAACCCAACGAATTATTGGTTTAAATCAACGCAAATCTTCAACTTAAGAATAAAAAATTACCTTCTAAAACCACACATACGTCACAACGAGAGAGAAAGAGGTGGAAGAATGCACGCTGGGAGTTCAAATCCTCAAATTTGAACAATAATTTAGGTTGACTCAATTGTACTAATGAAAATCCAAAACATGTTATTGACACAACATCAACAATACTATCAATAAACAAGTTTTAAGTTTTCATTAGGATAATTAAATCAACTTAAAATCATTGCTCAAAGTTCCTTTGTAACAACGTCGAAAAAAGTATGAAAAGATAATTTTGGGACGGAGGGAGTACAAGTCAACAGCAAATATCAAGATACAGTTAGATAGCCAAGGAAGTGATTGCTTGAAGGATGTGATATGTAAACAGATACATGGAAGAATTTATTCTCAAAAATGATCTCCACGCCACGGTGGCTTCAGGCTCTGAAACCCCTTACAATATTAAGTGAGTAAATAATGTTTACCATCTCAGTCAGTTTCGATTTGATTTTAGAGTACACTCCATTCGAAATTCATCTGTTAATGACTAGAGGGTGATAGGATTGCGGAGGTGATACCGGCACTGGAGACGACGATGGAATGAGGTAGATCTGTTGACTTGGGTCACGACGTAGGACAACGTTGTCGGAGTTGCAGCCGGAGTTCGAAGACAGAGTCAACGGCGGATCTACGACGGACAGAGGCTTGAAATGCCAGATCTACGACAATCAGAGGCTAAAAACGCCGGTCAATGTTGTCAGGGAAGGAGTGACGCCGGAGAAGATAAAGGGGGTCGGATCTGATTCGCCGGCGGTCGCTGGATCTGGAGAAGGAGTATCAACACTCAGAGGCGCCGTCGCCGGAGAAATTATAGAGAGGGTTTAATGGGGGTGGAAACGGGGACGGAGGAGTTTGTAGTAGATGAAGGATGGTCGCCGGTGTGCTAGCTAAGGGAAGGGGTGGCCGGTGAAGGGGGAGGTCGCCGGAGGACGGGGAGCGGAGGGGTCGCCGGAGGATGGGATCGGAGGGTCGCCGGAGGAAGTAGTGAGAGAAAGGTCGCCCGGTTAGAGAGAGAAGGGGGCATGCGTGTGACTGATTGCAAGGGAGGAGGGGGTAGGGTTTTATTTATAATAGGGTAGTTTCGGGATTTAATAATTTTAATGGACTAGGTGGTAAATATAAATATTAGCTTGGACTAGATGGTAAATGAAAATATAGCCTTGGATTAGGTGGTAATTTCAGTTAGGATGAGGGATTAGGTGGTAATTTTCTCTTATTATTATTAATACGTGCCCGTTTCTTTATGAACCGGTAGAACCGGAAAGTTGCTACAGTGCCGCATCAGATTACAAAAGAACCCCAAAAAAATTCTCATCAAACCAAAATTGACATTCTCCATTTCTGCTTGCTTGTGGATTCAAAGCTCTAACATCTGCTTGATCATCAATGGCTGAGGCTGATGAGGTATAAAGCGGAGGCGTTTTTCATTTCTTATTTGATCTCTATAGTCGATTCAATAGTCTGTCTGTTTACGTGAGATCTTGTTTATGGTTGATTTACATTTAGGGTTTATATGTAAAGATTGTATAATTAGAATTTCTGGGTTGGAATTTTTATGATTTACTTTTATATCTATAAAAATGGGTGAATTGCTTGGATGCCTAGGCAACGCAGTTAGTTCTTGTTGATTAGATGATGTCAATGGTAATTTAATTGTCGACAATCTGGTATGTTGACTTGTCAAAGTTATTTGAATTTGCCTTTGAATTAAAAATCGTATCTTTCGATTAGATTTGAAGATTTTCAAAATGAAGCTATTTGTCTTGTATAATACTCCCTCTGTCCCAAAATGAAGGTCCAAATTTTGTTCAAAATTACTCTTGATAAAGAGCAAATTTTGAACAAAATAAATTGACATTCATTTTTGGGACAGAGGTAGTAGAAGTTGTGTGCTAAATCTTTGTTGCTCGATATGCTTGCTAAAGGGATCTAAACAAAATACTCCCTCCGTCCCAAAATGATCTTCACATTTGACTATTCAAACTTTTGAAGGATATGAACGCTTGATTCACTAGTCATGTTGTTTGGGCACTTCTAAGCCTAGGTTGTAGAAATGTGAAGAATTTTTTGGGACAATGAAAAATGCCAAATGAGAAGATCATTTTGGGATGGAGGGAGTACATATTTGTATCCATGTTTCAAATTCAAGGAGTCGTAACGTTTGGGGCATAGTTTTTAGACTTCTACTGATAATGTTCTTTTCTTCCATTATTCCCCTTAGATTGAACTGAAGACTGCACCAGCTGATTTTCGTTTCCCTACAACAAACCAAAGCCGACACTGTTTCACTCGCTACATAGAATTTCACAGGTAATTTTTGTAACTTTCAGCATTTGGGCAATATATGACTGAGCTTTGTGCTTGCTGTCCTAGATTGGAAAATTGATGTACATAAAGTTAAGTATGTTCGGTAGCTTCTAGTTGTCTTGTGAATCAACTTTGTTTCATGATGCGTAATTGAAGTGAAAGTATTAAGTATATAAGTAAGTTGCCTAGGCATGCAAGTGTGCAGTTATTAAATCGTTTGTAATGCATTGGCGGGACTGCAAATTTTTTTCCTGTTTCCGAAAGTTTAGTTTGGTTCATACAAGACGAGTTTACTAGCAAGCTTTTCCATGTGTTTTGAACAGAATATATAAAAAGAAGAATACAGATAAGGTTCCTTACTTATGTAAGTGTATAAATGTCAAAAAGCATTTTACATCATGATTATGAATGTTAGAAGTTACCTTTCTTGAGGATAGTTAAACTTCTTGAATTTGCTCTCCATTTAGTTTGTGTCCCCATAAGTGATCTATTTTTACAAGTCAAACCTTTCTAAAACCATGCTTTACTTGCATGTCCTTTCTTGAAACTTCACTGTAATTTGTATTTTTATTGTTTGAATTTGAAATTGACAAACCATAAAGTTTGACTTGTTAAATGCGACTCTATTTTTTGGACAGAAGGCGTATCTGCTTAAGAGACTCGAGCGATTTTTCTACATCTCGAAAATAAGTCCCATTTGACAAGTCAAAGTTTTTCATACTATACTTTTGCTCCTACATATTTCGTATAATTTTTACTAAGTGACACCTTTTGGAAATCTCTTTTTTTTTTTTGAAAATAGAGAAAACAAAATGATACTCCCTCCATTCGATAATCATCTTCCCACTTTTTTTTGTTAAATTTAGGCTAAATTGTCTTAATGAAAATTTAAAACTTGTTATTGATACACCATTATAAATACTATTCCCTCTATCCCTAAATGAATGTCCATTTTCAAAAACTTTTTGTCCGAATATGAATGTCTTTTTGAAAATAATTGTCCCTAAATGCTTTTTTACCAATTTTTCCACTAGTCCCTTTATACTACAAAACTAAATGTTTGGAAAGTAGATTGCAAGAATATATATGAATCTTTGCCACTAAATTATATAAGAAAAGTAGAGACTTTTAGAATGTCGTTGACATTGAAATTTGGACATTCATTTAGGGACGGAGGGAGTATTATTAACAATTTCTAAATTTTTAATAGTTTAATTAAATTAACCTAAAATTATTGTTCAAAGCACCTTCGTATCGGACAAAACAAAAAGTAGCAAGATACATTTCGGGTAGGAGGGAGATTAAGTTTAAAGTTTGATTTTATACATTGGAACTTTTTTTTAGACAACCATAAAAAGAAAGTGGGCAAGTATATGGGACAGAGCTAGTATATCTGATTAACAAATGCAATTCACTATGTGAACTACATAAGGAGTTAAACTATGTGTATCTACTTGTGCTACTAAATTGATTCACCTTGCTCAATTTTTTTAGTTATTTTTTCCTTTCATTTTTGCTCATTTTCCTTTTCCTAGTTTTATTCCCACCTATTTATTCTTTTAACTTGTTTTTTTTTCTTACACATCTTTTCTTTCACAATACATATCAGGATCCATGTTAGCTGACCCCAAATGATTTTGAGACTAAGGTTTGGTTGTTGTTGTTGTTTTTGTTGTTACTTGAAAGAAAAGAAAAACAAAGAATTGGAAAGGAAAGAAGATACATGTTGCAATGTTGTTCTCCGTAAAATTACTTATTGATGCTCTATACACACTTTGAGGTGGTTGCAGAAGTTGGTAGGGGGGCTGTGGGACTAGATTAGGGCCACCAATGAACTGGCAACCTGTCACGGGTGATGGAGGTGTAAAACGAGTATACTACAAGAAAAGTTACTCATAGGTTTTCTGTGTGTAATAATTGCAAACCCACTCCCATAGGCTTATTTTATGAGGCTCGAAGGAGGAATGTTTACCTCTTTAGACTTGTTATGTGCTCTAATAAGATACATATATATAAATTGATAACAATTTAAAATCTTAAAACAGGCTTTTTTGAAGGTTACTTAATTAATTCATGGAAACATGAGCTTATCTGCCCCATATTATATACTGTGGGTGCATAATTGCCTGCCACTTTCTCCTTATTTTCCATTTATGAATTGCAGATGTGTGGCAGCGAAAGGTGAAGAGGCTAGTGAGTGTGGCAGATTTGCTAAATACTATCGCTCTCTCTGTCCAGGTGAATGGGTGAGTAACTATCTGCTCATCTTCCCTATTATTTTTTTAGGAGTTAGCTTTACTCTCTTTTTTATTTTTTGTCAATGGAATGAATTAATAAAATTGCTGGTCCAAGTAGGTTAACTGTTTATGTGCCGTCTTCATACATGACTAGTATGCTCATTTCACGGCATTAAAATCTTGATAAATGGCTAATACTAAAGAAATGATTTTGTAGCATAAATTTGCTTAGATATCCATCAGTTACATCACTAAACGATCGGGTGGTGTCAATTTTGCTGTGACACTTCGCCATATTTGCTGTCCCTGGTGTTTTGGGAGCTAGAGAAATTCTAAACTTTTCAGGAATCGATAACTGCCTTTGTCTCATCTCTGGAACAGAGTTTGTTATGGTCTTCAGCTAGTTTCCCTATTGACTGTTGAGGATTGCACATACCTGATATGGTCTACCTTGGTTTACAAAAAGACATCACAAAAAGGTTGTTGGTAACTACTACTACCAAACTTAAGGGTGCTTCTCCACCTTCTCCTATTTACTCCCTCCGTCCCAAAGTGATCTTTCCACTTTTTATGCCATTACTATGAATGAACTTTGAGCAATAATTATAGGTTGCTTTAATTAGACTAATGAAAATCTAAAACTTGTTATTGATAGCATTGTTGATGGTGTATAAATTACAAGTTTTAAATTTTCATTAGTATAATTAAAACAACCTATAATTATTGCTCACAATTCATTCGTAGTAACGGCAAAAAAAGGTAGGAAGATCATTTTGGGACGGAGGGAGTATTTTGATCAAGTTACTGATTGTGTACCCAGACATGTGTTACATTTGGCAGCACTTATCGTTGGTTATCCCACGAACGGAATAAAAAAAATAAATGAAAACTGTATATTACAAGTTGTAAGCGAGCTCTGGATTCATTTTTTTCAGTTCTTGAATATATGCTTTGGCTGGATTACCTAGTATTTATAAGCCTAGACATCGTACATGACGAGTTCAGCATAATTATTGCTGTTTATTTCATTGATGACATGGTTACGCCGTGAATCTACTACCTGTTTTTCACTGTCTTACATTTTTCTGCGTTATATGTGTATTTCCCACTGTACCATATTTAAGCTGTTAGGATATGTAGAGAGTGTTTTAAATGTCTCACCCCCTTGTCTATTTTAACCTGTTTTGCAGGTTGATAAGTGGAATGAGCAGAGGGAGAATGGTACTTTCCCGGGGCCTTTGTAATTTATCCATTTGACATGTCGAAATGTCACTTTTATGTCAACTACATTTCTTTTGCTTGGAATTAAGCTACCTTGTTTTGGTCTGAAGATGTTTGATTAATAAGACAACCTCCAAATGGATGTTCTTTTCAGTTTGTTGTTATGAACAAGTTGTGCATGAAAAGCTCAGTAGTTTTCTCATGTATTACATATTCATGTGATTTTTATGTTTGACCCCTTTTTCACTGCTGTTGTCAAATTAACTGCTGTGTTTTGGTGTTTCTCTGTTAGTTTGGACCTTCATAAAAAAAAAAATCTATATATATATAATAAAAAAAAATAAAAATTGAGCATCTTTTTTTATTCGGGTGATAATGTTTGGTACGCGTTTATGCTTTTTTATAAACTAGAAGGGTGGTCTAGAAAAAAAGTTTATGCACTTGATTATTTATTCGGGTGAATGATGTATATTATTAGCATATTTTTTTAGGTGTATTTAATTATTTTTATTCGCTAAAAACAATATTAAAAGATAAAGACATAAAATACATTAGGATAATGACATGATTAAACCACTTAAATCTTAGTGCTGAAAATAACAAATAATAATCAGTATTGAAGGCTCCAAGCATCACAATCCCATGAGAGACTTGGCTTACCCTAAGCAAATGGGTACGTTTAAGCAGCCAAGCCCTTAATGATATGTAATAAAGTACTACCTCTCTTTCAAAAAAACAAGAATAAAAATGGACATTCATTTTAGACGGAAGGAATAACTACAATAACACAGTAAGCAACTACTCAATTAACATGATCATTCATTCAACTAGGGCTAAGTAAAAAATGAAACTTATCTCAACATATGTAACTGAAAAAAGGCACTTAACTAATGTGGGAAAACCCTAAACCGTTAGAAACATCATACACCTTCACTCTGGGTATTTCATATTACGAACAGGCAACAAATACGAAAGGAACATGTTCGTCTAAACAGTCTAACAACAACAAATCAAAACACAGATCAAGCAAGTAAAGTTCATTCCATCTTGCGCGTCTTTGAAAGAGAAAAATCTGAATCAATCTGAACAACGTAATAAAGTACAACCTCTCTCTCTCCCCCACATAAAGTTTCTTAGTCTAGTTTTAATCATTTGATAGTCCGTCCCTTGCCAAAAGAAAGGAAAAGATGTTGTGATTTTTTGGCATTTTCAAACTTTCAAAGCGGCTTTGTGAACCATTGTTTCCTTGTGAATTTGGTGGCAACTCTTCTCCACGAGGTCGAGTAGCTTTTCAAGGTTCATTGCCCATGAATTTAGAATGTCATTGCTGTCCTTTGCTGTCTGAAAACTTACAATACCGAGTGGTCTGTCAACTTTTGCTACCAGTGCTTTGGACACAACCATATCAGAGAGATGCTTTTCAGCTTCCTGAGAGAGAGAGAGATGGATCAGTAAATGCATTCAGCAACAGCCAGAAATGTTACAAAAATAACAGTATGTACAAATAAAAAGAATCCAAGAACTGCATTACAGAAACAGAAAGTAAGTGCTTTATTATCCTATGCTGTTGTTAGAGGGCTCCAAGATTTAAACTTTCTAGCTCCCATCTCAAAAATCATGAGTTTGGCTCATACAATAACACTGTTAATTGTAGATCTTTACTCCGTATTAAATTTATCCAATCCTCAAAAGTCTTGTAGATCATGATTCAATCACTTCACAGAAAAGGTAGAAAAATAAGAAACGGCTTTCTATTCACCAAATTATTTATATAACTAGTATGATTCTATTTTGGATAGGAAAAAGAAAAAAAGAAAAGAAAAAAAAAAAAAAAAAGGAGGCCACAACTGATTCACAGAAGTTCAGATATAACCATTCAGCCCAAATCAAGAAATAAGAGTCGCGTTGTACATGGCACACTTTTTTGGGGTAGGTGAAAGCGGTAAAATGCAGCTCTTTTTTTGAGAACGGGGGAGGGGGTACACAAAAATTCCAACAGATGAGTATTTAAGATTGAGAAATAAAAGCAAGTTTTCATTGCTGAAATAAGGTATTGTTGCTAATGAAGGCCTGCTACAAATTAACTCAGAGATAACATTTTCGTGTTTGGAGCGAACCTCAACTAAAAGATGGCACCAGATGATATGTTTCCCTAATAACGGAACTTCCAGACACAAAGAGTCGCATACAAAATAGTCACAAAATTTTGCTCACAAAATACTAGGGGCACAAAATCTTGCTCACAAAATCCTAGTTGTAATGATTGTATTGGTGTTTTTAATTAGAGTGTGGGGGAGGTCCACTATTGATGCAACCAATAAAATATCGCCATCTCATTTTGTGAGCAAATTTTTGTGGCTTTATTTTGTGCCCCTAGCATTGCTCTTTTTGATATAATAACCATCGTACTTCTTCCCCTTCTCTCTTAATTACATAATCACTCAGAAGCAATAAGAGTATCATAAAAACTAGCACATCACTAAAATGAATACTGAGACACATCACTGACCTGAAGACTGAGGCACAACAATTCTGCCAATCTTTTTACAGCAATACGTGAGTAGTACTTCGAGACAACTAGGATGTTCTGTACAAGAAAATGTGTTGTATGAACAAATTGAACCTCTAAATGATTGAAGTAAGAGGTTATAGATAATGCACAAGGAAACACAAATTATTAGCTTACATGTTCTATTACTCTTTCCTTGAGATCTTCAGCAGCCTTTTCACCTAAAGCACCACCAAGCATGTTCTTTTCGTTCTCAAACTCATCCTTAAAAGTGTTCCACAAAGAATTCCACTGAATAACCTCCATTGTGATCACCTGTTTTAACAGAGACCTGCATAGTTCCAAAGACGGGGATTTAAATGCATTAGTTGCATAATCCTTCCGTCCCACTCGAAATAGGATTGTGGGGAGTGGCACAAGGATTAAGGAAAAAGTGTTCGTGGAGTATGTGTCGTGAATAAAAAGCGAAAGTTGTTGTGAGGGTGAAAGTGGGTCCCACTTGATAAAACATTTCCATTTTGGGGTAGTCCTATTTCGACCCAAAATGGCAAATTGTCCTAATTTGAGTGGGACGAAGAGAGTATGCTGAAGTATCAAAGGACAACTGCAAAGGGGGAATACAAACCTAAAATGAGGAATTTCAGAGAGATTCTTATCATCCAAGGTGGAGTTCAAAAGGCTGGACTGCATAGGATCATGTGGTGCCAATACCAAATACCAGCAAATTTTCCTCAAAACCTGCATGAAGAGAAGTTTACAGCCCATGTCAAATATAATATGAAATGGATTTTGAAAGATTTGTAGGACCATATATCTAGAAAACCAGAGGTGAATAGATTCTTTACCGGTATCCACTGATCTGGGTTTTCTTTGACAGCAGGAATATCATATATCGATTTGTAGCAGCGGCATATTTCAAGATAATCATTACTGTGAGAGTAAAACCTGCCGAGGTTCAAAAAAAACAAAAGTAACAAGGTAAGCTTTTTCCAGAAAACAATAGTTTTCCATGTAAAAATGTTTGAAACTCAAAGCTTTCATCACAGCGAGATATACACATTACGACAGTTTGGAACATCATTTAGTCTGCTTACAATAACTTTAAGATGGACATTCCAAAGCAGACTAATGTGCCACATGTTAACGCTTTATGCAGATATCACCGTCTCTTCATAGTAAGGTTTTTATAGTTCCATGGATTTGACTCCTCCCTTAATAACCTGTACATTCCTTTCTGGTGTTTCGTACAGCTTAAACAGTTACCTTTGTCTGAGGATTAAGAACCACTAATTAAAGGTGTGAGATGCAATTGATCACTGTTCGCTCATATAAAGTGCCAGGTAAATGAATCCACACAAGCAAGAAACATAATTATAACCAACTATGAGCTCACCAAAAAACTACAAGCAGCAATCACTTTCTTCAGTCAAATGTAGTGTTTAGTTATGATCAATGTCTACATTAGGCGAATGTTCCAAATTTAACCATAAAAATATACACTAACAAAAGAAGTATAACTCGCAGATCACTGCAACGTGAGGTGATGGGAGAGGCATACTATGTAAATGCTACGTTTTACATCAATGACAACCCATAATAATATACTCAAATATTCGGGAAAATAATGAAGCCTTTATTCTTCTTGACAAAGATTCTGTTTAATTTTATAAAAAAAGACATGTTGTGCACCATAATATAGTGAAAATCATACACCCATCAACGATTCTCCGAAGCACGAGCCATACAGCTGGTCCAGAATCCAATGCAGTTTAGTCCAAAACTGCTGGCTATCACCAGACCATCTCCATCACACAAAAATTCCACTGTCTTTACAACCTATATTTATCTCAGATGTTGTATATATATACACACACAGAGACATATAACTTTTGTTCGGGCGAGTTCAATAGTTGACTGGTCCAATCCTAGAATATGTTTGTCCTCATACCTCACTGCCCCCCACCCGCCTCAAAGTGCTAAAAAATTTGTTAATCCAAACATACTCTTAAGCTTTAGAAAGTAAAAGTTTTATTCAGAATACAAGAACAAACATTGGATGTTTCCAGTTTCAGATTTCTACATTTACTGGAGAGTACAGAGCAGAAAATAGCAAGGAAGGTCCGCCATACCTTATCATTAATTCGTAGTAAATCCGTTTCAATTCAAGAAGTGATGGAATATCAGCGGGAGCCTCTTCAACGATACCCTCCCCTTCTTTTGGTTTTTTCTTTTCTTTAGAAGTATCTGCATCAAAAACTCTTGGACTGATCTTTCTTGACAGTATTTGTGCTCGCACATAATCCTGGCGGTCTAGACACAAACGGACCTACAGCATTTGTGTTATTTGAGTAACTTTTGGCAGCAACGACTAACGAAAAAGAATCAGAAATAAAAGGGAAGGAAGCTGCCTACTTGCTCAAGAATGAAAGCTATTTTTTCAGTTTTTGCCATCGCACCAAATGTTTCCACCTGCCATACAATACCATTATATAAAGATGATAGCCTTAACAGAAAAGAAAAAGGGGAGGGGGGGGGGGTCATTCATATGCATAGTTATTAAAGGCCCAAGGCGCACCAAGGCGCAAAAGGTGTGCCCAGAGCCTAGGCGCGCTTTTGATAACTATGGTGCGTCCCATATTAATTAAAGGCCCAAAGCGCACCAAGGCGCAAAAGGTGTGCCCGGAGCCTAGTCGCGAGCCTAGGCGCGCTTTTGATAACTATGTTCATATGATAATATTGCAGGAAAGCGATATCAAATTTCCATAACGAACTAACCGCAATTTCCTGCATCAAATCAGCAGCCTCGGCAATCTGTCCCTGTTCTTCCTTAATCTTAGCTAGCCTCTTGATCAACCGTGCCCTCTCAATTTCAACAAAAATCTATGAAACAAAAAAGCTTGTTAATGAACAAGTCAAAAGAATAATCTACAAAATAAATTTAAAAGCAAAATTCCAACTGCAGATTGATATGGTGACCTCACCTTCCCAGCAGAAACACTATTAAGAGTTTTGATGAGCTCTATCTTAGTTTCAATATCGGGTGTCTCCTCGATATACTGCATGGCTTGTTGAACCATAGAAGTGACAGCCTGTGCGCATAAAACCACCCCATAATGTTAGTGAGAGAGAGAGAATATTATACATAGGATGCAATAAAAACTCTGCATCACTTGCAGAAAGGCCAAGGAACCTTCAAATGCAGAAGTAGAAATGCAAAAAAGGAAACAATGTCCACCATGTATGCGTCAAATTTAATATTTTATGGCTTGAAATTATTAAACGATGATAGAAGCCTCTAGAAGGTTCTTTGATCTCTGTTTCCTCGGATCACTGTGATATCACAAACTACTTCGTGAGCTAGCCCTGTCAAGTAAACTAAAGAATTCTAGCAATCTTCACTTTCTCTAAGACCTTGAGTAATGTTGCTTGCAGATTTGACTAACAAGTACTCCCTCCGTCCCCATAACAACTTGCACCAATTTTCTTTTGGGGTGTCCTATTGGTGAGTCCCACTTTCCTAAAATGTCCGTTCTTCATTCCTTTTTTACTCACTCTGCCCCACTTGTCATGCTCATATGATTAAATTATGGATCTCACTCTCAAATCATTATACTCACCAATTTTCATTGAATGACTAGGCCTTGCTATTTAATAATAACACTCTCTCCATCTTTTATGAAAGGGCACGTTTTGCCATTTTAGGTTCCCCACTTATAAAGGCATACCCCAAAAATGGAAAGTTTATAATATACTGTAGTCAAGGGACCCACTTGGGATACCCACAACAACGATCCACTAACTAATCCCAACCCCACTTATCTCCTACCCCACTTTCCTCACTCACAGCACTACATTATTAATCAGTTTTTCTTAAAACCGTGTCAAATTGTAAGTGGGCCCTTTCAAAAAAGACGGATGGAATACTGATTATTTGAGCCATTGCTGCTGAAGAACCTAATGCTGTCAGTTGTCACCAACCTATTGTCAGACAAGTCAGTCCCACTTACATGTCTTACATCTACTGGTAGCGTGAATATTTTGTGCCTAAAGGCAAGGATGGTAAATCAGTTTGCGTTGTGCGATTTAAATTTTGTTGAGAATTGTACGAGGAGGACAGAAACATTCTTTCAACCCATTGCAGGGTGAAGGGGTTTCCTCAGTTGTTTTCCAAGGGGTTCCCGTCACTTCCTTGCTCATAGGGATTGGCTAATGCTTCATTGAAGTGGTTACTTTTTCCATGTCTACTCTGCTATATTAGACTTCACTTACAACCCTAAGTGAAATTACTGGCTTCCCAAGCAGCAAGATTCTCAGGAAGCTACAGTATCACCATTTAGACACCTCCAGCACAGCAACGATATTTTTTGTCTTTTAACAAATACACATGCACATGCGGGTGTATCCTTCTTTAATAATTCGATGAAAGATATATTCAGTATTAAGTATGTATATGAGTTGGCAATGAAAAAAAAAAGTAGTCAGGTACTCGGGGCCCCCCACTATGCGTGCAGTCCAGGGAAGGGCCGGGCCACATGGGCTTAATGTAGACACCTTCCCTTGCAAATAAATGCAAGACGCTGCAAGAGTTGACAATAGTTTGTTAAAGTTTATTTATAGGTCTAGGGTTCAATTCTTAGCAGATGCGGTTAAAGTCTTGTAATGGGGAGAGTAAAAGATAATGATGCAGTGATCTGGATGTTATTTTACATCCAAATGTACAAAACATTATGTACATAGCATGAAGAAAACGAGAATCACTGCTTATTTCTTGTGTTCATCATGGTATAGAAAGAGATAGTGACACGAGAATTCAGCCTTTCACTTCTAATTTCGTGGATGACAAAGAAGAACAATGAATAGGCATGATTAAATCGATCCAAGCGGATAAACAGCTTATTTCACTTGCTACTAGTTCTGGCTGGCATCATTGGGTTCCTTACACGTTCCAGAATTTCCACATCCTTCAATAGTTCAGTCAGCACCTTTGGATGTGTCAGCAACATTGGTGTCATTGTAACATTCACTATGCTAATATGATTTTGACAGATACAATGCAAACACATTATCTCAAAGTGATGCTCTTTATAGACATGATAAGAACTCAAAACTAACATTAGTTACATGAGGTGAAAAAGATCTTCCATCATACTTATTCAGGCGAATCAACCCAACAAGACACTAGTGCACCCGATTGATACAAGTTCATATTGAGTTCAACACAATGCAACTACCTTTAAATCATCAATTACAGGTAACTAATCAAAAACAGCAATATTTCATACTCATACTCAAACGAACATAGTTACATATACCTGCTTCAACTGACCACGTCGCTTTGACAACAAAACAATCTGATCATTCAACGTCTTCCAAGCACGAGCATCGAAGCAAAGTTGCAAAATCTCAGTCACAGCCTTCCTTACACCGGCCACATCTCCGTTGAGTCTCATTTGCTTCTCCACATTCAACAGTGACTCTATTTGCGCATCCAGATTCCCTCCTCCTTCCTGCAATCAAAACATGATTCCAGACACAAATTAAGAAAGAATGAACTAACACAATAAGTTTGAATTTCGCATAAATTTGAGATCCACATCGAATAGATTGGGAAAATAGGGGGTGAAATTTACCATCTTGAGTTTGAATCGAGCTTCAATTTGAGGAATGAATCGGTGTTACAGAGTCTTGAATAGCAAAATTTTGAGTTTGCGAAAAAAAAAATTGCTAGATACGTAACCCTAGGAGAGAGGAATTGGGAGACGGGGAGATGGGTCAAAGTATCAAGGCTGAGCCGGGTTGGGGGTTTAGTGAAAGCAAGTTCCTTTGCGACTTTGTGAACAAGTCACCTGGCTAAATAAATATCAGCTCTGGCCATAGCAATCGGGGAGTTCTCTTGAGGTCCCCGGCCTAAACAAAATGCTTTATAATGATACATTATTTTCAAAAATTTCAAAACGACTCCCAGATAAAAATATCAAGAAGATGACGCTCCACAATAATCGGAGACTTATTCCAAAGTTGATGATTTCTACTGAGATGTGCAAGCATCGTCAAACTTCCCCTCCTACTGAAAGATCCTAACTCATCTCAAATAGTGAAACCCAACTTTGAATCAAATTTCTATTGAACACATTTACGGACAATGATTTGTGTTGTCCAAATGCTCCTTCGAACTTTTGCTTCAACAAGGTCCAACACTGGCCTTCGAAAAATCCCACATGAAAAAATTGACGTTGAAAACACGATAAGTTCACACATTTTGGTTGGCAATAAATGCTCAACCAAAGATCAAAAACATTGCGACAAAAATAAATCAAAATATTACACTAACGAGTTGAGATTACAAAGAGTTGTGTTGTTACAATTGACAAGAATAAAAGAAGATGGAGGTTTTGGCTAGTTTGGAAAAATGGTGGTGAGAATGGTGGATCGCGCTCTAAAGTGAAGTAATAATTTGCACCAATTATCAACTTCCAATTATCAGACCTCAGGGTGAAGTAATGATTTGCGCCAACTATTACTTTGTAATTACCTACTAGGCACCAATAATATCAATGGGGCTCAATAGACCCAAATTATTGTGCCCAATAAGCTAGTGCGTGAGGTTTATGTAGTTGAACGAATCTCCATGTTCAAATCATTACAAATTGTACGTAAAGCTTACGAGCTCTCCCGGGGGTACAATTTAGGTCTTGGCCCCGGCCTTTTGCTCTTCTAACATAAGTGGGACGACAAAGATTTGAGTTGGCGAGATTATGAAATTCATCTTCCCACTTTGGAAAGTTGAAGACTTTAATTGTGATATGTAAACTTCCACCTATTACCTAATGGCACCAATGACATTCATGAACTTTGGGGAGAGCCTATGCAAATCCAAGTAAACTGAAGTTGTTGTGTTTAGTGGGTTTGTGTGTGAGCCTTATATAAAAGAGCGAGACACTAGCCTCGGGTCGTTACAGAGCCAAACACTCATACTTAAAAATCAAAACGAATCGCATAATGTAGTTCAATTCAATCTCAAACTACAATTTGAATCAATTCAATTACACCCATCTCCAAATATTTTAATTTGCCTATACCCAACCTAAGACTCGGAAATTTTAATAGTCTCCTTTATTAGTCACCTCCATTTCTCTTACTATACTAGTTCAAAAGATTGATTGCAGCACAATTTCATACTCCGTCCGTCTCATTTTAAATTTCAAAAAATTCCCTTTTGGGTGTCCCATTTTAAAATTCAAAATCCAAAAAAGGAAAGTTATTTACTCCCTCCGTCCCTCTTTAACTTACAAAAAATGAGTTGGGCACATTAATTAAGGAAAAAGTGAAAAAGGTGATGTGTTGTGAGTGTAGATGGTTGGGTGGGAGAGAGAAAGTGGGATATAAAATAGTTAGTGGATAGTTGTTGTTAGTATGACAAGTAGGCCCTACCATTTAAAAAGTATTAAAACATTTCCATTTTAGGATTTTGTAAGTTAAAGTGGGACAATCAAATGGGTAATTTTTGTAGATTAAAGAGGGACGGAGGGAGTATACTTTTTTTGTTTAGTGGGGCCTACATGTCATACACATAACAACTATCCACTAACTATTTCTTACCCCACTTTCTCTCTCCTACCCACTTTCTATACTCACACCACTCTACCTCACTATCTATATTTTATAGTATAAAGATTCTCATCTTAATTCTTGTGCCAACTTTTTTTTTTGAAGTTTAAAATGTGACGGGGCGAGTAATTTTTAGTATCAACAACACTTGTGGAGCTGGGTGGGAGACAGATAGGGCAATTGCCTATTTGATTTTTAAAAATATTTATATTTATGCAGATTTTGTGAAAAAAATAATAGTTTTACTGCCCTCTGTTTGTGTAAAAAACTGCGCTAGTTTTTTTTTTTTTTTTTTTTTTCCCATTTTAAGTAATAAGAACGATTTTGCGCGCTTTTTTTTTTTTTTTTTTTAACCGGCAACTGATCTACACTTCCATTTGATGGTGAAATGTTGTTGGATGATCTGATGTTGGAAAGAGATTAGGGAGAGAGAAAGAGAAGGTGACAAAGAAGAACATAGAGAAGCTTTTCCGGTTTGGGAAGAGATGTCACGTAACATTCGTCATTTGTGGGACATGGGATGATGAGTTATCTAGGTGAAATTTAGGATGTAAGATCCACTTGTGAGATTTAACCCTATCCGTTTTTTTATCTTAGCAATTCACACTGATGTCTATTGCATTAAAAAAGATCAATATTCCACCAAATGATATAATCTCACATTCGATTTTGGAGAGGAAATCCCATGTACCACTTTTGGTGTACCATTGTGTACCACAAGTGATCAAATGGCTATATCTTATTAAGATTGAGATAATTATAATATCACAAATGATGCCCATCAGATCACTTGTGGTACACAGATTGTGGTACAGAGGATTTCATCTCTTGATTTTGGCATAACAAGCCTAAAATAAATACCAATCATCTTTCGTGCACATCTATTACTTCCTCTTGTATTTGTTTTAGCCAATTGCATAAGAATGCATTTTTATCATTTCATAATATGTGTTGCAGTTGACTGACGCAGAACGGAAGCAATATTCGTGAATAGCAAGCGCTAAACACAAGAGTTTACCAAATCCGAGAAAAGATAAAAGCCTGGAATCCACCAGAGAATAATAGAAAACTCTTAAATTTTATTGAATAATAGTCTAATTTTTGGATTACAACTTTAGGCCTATTTTATAGTGCTCATAAAACTTAAAAAGACTCCTAAACCTTCTAGGAATAACCCTAACCTATATGGTAACATAATAGGACTCAAAAATAGCAAAATCACTCCTAATCCTACTTTAAAACCCTCTTTAAATGTCCTATTAAAAATAATGACGAAAATACTAAATAATATAGAAACTAATGTAAACTAAATCCTAAAATACTAATTAAAATACAAATATAATTAATATGTTTGACGTTGTCAAACATTCGTGCTACATCATTGACTTATCAATTTTTTAAAAAAATGTATTACTTATTTGTACCTGGATAAATTTGCATTGAATAATTATTAATTTAATAATAAAATATTTATTTAGAAATTAATAAAAAAAGAAAAACACAACCATTATTATAAAATGAAAGAAATATTAAAAAACAATATAATTCCCAGTCATTTAATAACATGATCTCAAAAGCATTACGAGTTTTAGAGGTCCAAATTATGGCACAAAATTGATTGATTTGTTGAACTTATCTTAAACTTATACTCCCTCGATCTCAATAAATCTAACCTTAATCAAAAATAAATTTGAATATTCATTTTGACATATCATTTTCGTTTATCCAAGATTCATAACTTTCCTAATTAAAAATATTAGAACATGTCGGTATCATACAATAGAAACGCAACGAGCTAAAACTCTTGACCAAGACAATTAGGTAAACCGTGTTCATCTGTTTCAATCACCATCACAATAACAATGCTACATTTTCTCCCATTTGATTAGGATATTCATTTGTCACATTGAACTATGTCAATATACAAGACAACAACTTATAGTCTTAACTCTTAAACGTCAAACTATTGGAAAATCGTAAGGAAGAAAATATATTATGCAACTTGTTTTAAAATAGGAAAAATTGCACCCAAAGTCACGCAACTGTACACGATGAGTGGATTTGATCACTCAACTATTTCTTTTTGCATTGAACAACCTAAACTATTTTTTTTTTGTGCGCACATGATCACTATGTCTAACGGCATCAATTTTTTTTCGTTAAGTGGTCATGTGCAATCCACATGACTGAATTTCAAAGGGTAAAATAGGAAAATTATAGCAGTTTGATCCATCTTCAATCTTCATCTCCTTCTTCCTCTGGCTGAAGACCCACCCCACCCAGAACCCCAAACCGTTCCACACCACCCAACTTCGATTTTTCCCCCCCAACATTATATACCCAATCAATAGCTAACATTAATTTACTCCATTCAGTCATAACTACGATTCCCCCGATTATGTTTCAGTTCACCTAAGCTAAACTATTCACACTTATCCAAAATTGGGAAGAAACTTATGAAATCTGGGTTTTTGAAAACCCTTTTACTTTCTTTCTCCATATTTTTGTACAAAAATGGGGAAAAAGCCTATGAAAAGTAAAACTCTAGCAATAGAAACAGAAATCCAAACCATATACTACCAAAAAACCACGGTAAAACAATTCTTTGTGCTAAACCCATAAATATGTTAAAAAATTATCAAGTTCGAAATGATCAATTAGATTCATATTAAGTCATAGGTTTCCGGCTGACCCACCACCTCTTTATTGCATGACTGCCAGTAATTGAAGCAGAAGTACCCCCCCCCCCCAAAAAAAAAAAAATTGAGATGGGGGATTTTCAGGTTAGAGAGTGTAGAGAGAGCTCAAAATTGAGATGGGGGATTTCGGGTTTAGTGGAGGGAGCGCCAAGGTCCTCCCAGCCGCTATCTATGGAGAACATAAAAGGGAGGAGGAAGGAGGACGTGATGGAGGAGGGCAGCGGAGGAGACCAATCTGAAAAGTTGAAAAAGGTGGAGGTGGCGCAAGTCAACGGGATTAGTTACGACTGAAGGGAGTATATTATAAATGTTTTTCTTAGTGTAGTATTAATGTTAATAATATGTATTGATTGAATTGAATGTGGGTATATAAAGTTGAAAAGAAAAATCAGAGTTGGGTGGTGTGGGACGATTTAGGGTTCTGGGTGGGGTGGGTCTTCAGCCAGAGGAAGGAAAAAGGGGATGAAGGTTAAAGATGGAATAAAATCCTCTAATTTTCTTATTTTAGCCTTCAAAAATAAGTCATATGGATTGCACATGACTACTTAACGAAAAAAATTGGATGCCGTTGGTCATAGTGATCACGGGCGCACAAATAAATTAGTTTAAGCTACTCAATGGAAAAAAAAAACTAGTTGAGTGATCAAATCCACTCGTAGCTAATAGTTGGGTGACTTTTGATGCAATTTTTCCTTTAAAATATTAGTCTCATTTTATTTTTTTAAATATTTTAAAGTTATATTATAAATTTTGAAAATACATTAATTTTGAATCTTTACATATAGAACTGAGATTAACTTTCAGAGATAAAGAAAAAGGGAAAACATGACAAACAAAATGAAATTATATTATAAGTTTGAATATACAATATTTTAGTAAAATAAATATCATGTTTCTAAATTTAAAAATAATTTTATTAACAAATACATAGAATTAAAATCAATTCACTGAAACTATAGAGAAAATCGAGAACGAAAAATAAATTCAGACAACAAATTAGTTAATTCTAGTGGCTGCTTTTCACATTTGTCATATTTTAATACACATCATACTATTTGAAAAATATAATAAATTTACCTATTATAGTACATTCACCTATTTTAAGATAATTATAAAATATCAAAGACCTTCTGGCCGTGGTATCGGGTGGGTGGGTTAGGGCTTCCCTTGAAGAGGAGGTCCTGGCAATTGCCTTAAAATAAATGATATAGTTCAGCTGTTAAAAAAAAAGATAATTATAAAATGGTGGGTATTAAATAATACTACTCCACCTTAAAAAGTCGCTATCAAAGTTTAGTCGAAAAAAGAAAAGTCGATGAAGGAAGTTAATTAATTGATTTTTTAGAAAAGAAATTAATTAATTGTTTTTTTTTTTTGGAAGGAATTTAATTAATTGTTTAAAACTGCCAAGTGGAAAGTAATTAAAGGAGTAGAAATTGGAGCTGCTTTAATTAGTCAATGGTCACGTGGGTCGCCGTGGCAAAGAGACGTTAGGTAGAAGAAGCAAAGTTCACAATCTCAGCTAGATTTGGGGTTTATCACAATGTTACCCCTTTGGGTTAGGAAAAATTCCTATTCCCCCCTTGTACTTTTAATTCATTTAGTTTCTTGCGGTGTGTCCTCTCATGTCTGATTTCAGTGTTACCATAGTTAGATTAAGAGTCAATAGTTAACCTAGAAAACTAAAAAAATCCAACAATTGTGTTTGGTCACAACACAAGTACCCAAAATGTGTGTACAAATGTCATGATTCAATTACGCCTCCTTATAATAACGTATCTTATGTAGATTTAATCAAATGTGTCGTTTGCAAATAAGCCATGATACTTGAGTTTCAAGCATGCAATTTTAGGCTTTCTATTACAAAGTACATGGGAAAAATCTTGAAATATAGGAGGCAAAGACATTGAAATTTGGATATAAAATCTTAAAGCATATGATTGAATAAGGAGAGGCTTACCATTTTTTAATCATCCACATTAAGTCCTACATTAACATGATCGTCATTTTTGGTGTGGCGAACATATTACCCTTATGCCTAGAGACAAACGTCTTTTGGTAGATAGTGGAACGTGACCTCTCGAAATCGCTCGACTAATTTCTAGACGCAAGCGTTGTACTTCTCTCATGTTGAATTTTGAATTCTATATTTCGAAAAAAAAATAACTAACTATGAGGGTTGAATCCTAAACAAATACTTCTAGCTCAATCACATTTCTCCTTCACGCAGTCAACCTGAACTAACACCAATCAAGAAATCCAATTCACTCAAATACATGAATCCATTGTCAGTCTCCACAAACCAACGAAAAACACATCCCTATTACCTCAAACACCACAAAACATTTGAAATAGCAAAGTATTTACTTTTATGAGACCATATCTTATTTCCTTCTTCCTTCCACATGCACTAGTTAACAAAAGAGTTTGCTTGAGATCGCGGGGAGGGGGGCACTGCGACAAATTCCAAAGACGAAGCGGTACTAAAGAAATTCGGTAAAACTACAAGGGTCAAAGAAACAAATAGAGTTTTTTTTTTCTTGTAACGGAAAACAATGGAGTTTAACCACCAACATTCAAGTTGCGTTGTCGTTCCCACTTGTAAGAAACTTCCACCCACTGACGCCAATACACACGCGTCGCGCGTCGAATATATATGCTCGCCCAAAGCCCTTTTGCTCATACAAAATCCCTCTTTCAGTGTTGACTTCAATCTTCCAAGAAAAAAAAACTTAAAAAAAAAAGCTGATCAACTTTTTTCCTTTCTTCCAAAAAAAAATGGTTCGTTGCAGCAACAATTTAGTGGGTATTCTCAATTTCTTAACATTCCTTCTCTCAATCCCGATCCTCGCCGGCGGGATATGGCTTTCCCGGAACGGCTCCACCGAATGCGAGCGGTTTCTCGACAGACCCATCATAGCCCTCGGCGTCTTCCTGATGATCGTCTCCTTGGCCGGCCTGATCGGTTCTTGCTGCCGTGTTACATGGCTGCTTTGGGTTTACCTAGTCGTCATGTTCTTGTTAATTGTTCTTCTGTTTTGCTTTACCATTTTTGCGTTTGTGGTGACGAACAAGGGAGCTGGGAAGGCGATTTCTGATAGAGGGTATAAGGAGTACAGATTGGGGGATTATAATAGTTGGTTGAGGAAGAGGGTTAGCAGTGAAAAGAATTGGAATAAGATTAGAAGTTGTTTGCAGGATAGTAAGGTTTGTAAGAGCTTGATTGATGATGATGATCATACTCCTGATGAAGTTTTTTATAGGAGGCATCTCTCTGCTCTTCAGGTACACATTTTTTTTTTTTTTTTTTTTTTTTTTTTTTGAATTTTCTTGAATTGGGTTTGATTTGATTGCTTGATTTTCTTGATCTGAGATTCCAAGTCTCTAATTTGTTTATTTACCGTTTGTGATTCTTTATCTATTCGTTTAGAATTTTGAATTCTTGAAAAAAATAATCGAATTCTTGGGGTTGATTTTGTTTGTTTTACTCCCTCCGTCCCACCATATGTTCTTACTTTGACTTTGCACGAAGATTAAGAAAAAATAAATATTGTAAGTGTGAAAGGAAAGGTAGGGTAAGAGAGAAAGTGAATAGGGAGTTTTTGTTTGATGTGAGAATGATAAGTGAGTCTTATTTTTTATAAAGTAAATAAAAACTTATGAGACAAACTAAGAAAAAATAATAACTTTAAATTGGGAATAAATTGAGAAGGAGTATTGTTTATTGATCTATATGGAAATATGGAAGTTGATGGGGTCTGTATCTGTTGATGAGCTGTTTTTATAAAGTAGGTGAACTTTCATTTGTAGGTTTGACTTTAGAAAAGAAATGATCTTACTTCAATTATACAGGCAATGAAAATGGACTTTACATACTCCTTCCGTCCTATTTTAAAAGTATAAATATGGGTGAGTTAAAGAATTAAGGAAAAGATGATGTGTTGTGAGTGTTGATAGTTGGATATGAGAGAGAAAGTAGGGTAGAGAAGAATTAGTGGATAATTATTGTGAGTATGACATGTAGGACCCACTTTCCATTTTATGATTTTGATTCTTAAAATGAGACGTCCTTTTAGGAATTTTTTGACTCTTAAAATGGGCCGAAGGGAGTATTGATAAATGGAACAAGTCTTTATTGAGATTTAATTAAATTTTTAATTATAAAACAATGAGTTTTGAATCATTGCATTTAGCTTTATATTTTGTTTCTGTTAGGAGATTGCAAAGGGCATCAACACTTAGTATGCTAATTTGATTCAGGGTGTTTTATGAGTTTTTGTTCATTATAAGAAATTGGGTGCACAATAACCTCCTACATAGCGGTGGCAAAATGAGCGTTTTGGTTACCAATGGGTGTATCCATTGAAAAAAATAACGTTTTATACTATTGTACGTGATACAATGTACAACACTTTAAAGCATGACAAAGTTTTAATGGATATACAAATTGGATACAAATCGCCACCCAGACCTACACTTAGTAAAACGAATTCCGAATATTTATAGCCCAAAAGTACCTATTGGGCCACTCGTCCTTGACTCATTATTCACATGGGCCGTCCAATTTCTGAATTATTCATCCTCACCCCAACTATGACACAAAGGCCACCGAAATGTCAAAATATTCAACTTTGTCACTCAACTAACTAAAATATGCAAATGATCTTAAAAATGGATTCTCGTTAACTTTTTTCCGTTAATTGGTTCTAAATTACCATTTATACCCCTCTAAAATACCCATGAATTATAATTTCTATTTTATAACATATTTATATTTATATAAAAATTGCTATTAATGTGTATCATATAAAATTAAAAAATGCGGCATAGAGCTTTAAAAATAAAATTACTATATCAGGCTGCTTTTTAAAATTTTAAATAATGCACATTAAATTTCAATCTTATAATTTTATGAATTTAAACACGTCCATAGAATTTGAATAATAAAATTATAATTTTAAAATGTAAATTCAAGGGTGATAAATAAGATTTTGTTGACTTTTTATTGAAGAAGAATAAATTTCGAATTGAACAAAATAATCAAGTGGAGTCAAAATTGGTTGCAATTCTAATTTCTCATTTGTTTAATTTTCTCAGACTTCGTGTTAATTTTCTTTTTCAATTTTAATGATTTTTTTTTTATATTATAAAATTCTAAATTTGTAGGTGTTGTTTTACATGTAAACTTGCAATCAATAACGTACAATTTAAAATTAATATTTATTGTATTTTATGAGGGGGTATAGCTGAGATTTTTGTAGCAACTAAGACCATATACAATGCTTTCAACAAAAAAACCCATTCAACACACATTTTATTACTCCACATCAGCTTGTCTCTCTTCCAACTCATCCATTCAACACTCATTCAACCAAACACCCTACAATGGTTTGTTTAATCCCCCATTCAACACTTTTCCCACTCATCATCCTATACCCCACCACTTAAATTTTATTTTTTTTTTTATTTTTATGATTAGTGTTGAAATAGTTATTATTGGGATCCATTTCAAGAAAAAAGATGGGTTTTTTTTTGTGTCGGAATACAATAAAACTTATGTCAATTTAAAGAGAATTTTTTTTTTAGGAATTTTGGTGTAAAAAAAAAAAAAAAAAAAAAAACATTTTTTTGTGAAATAATTGAGCTCAAATAATTGGGATAAAAAAAAAAACTCGTCCGCCAATCAGATGGCGACAAGTGTCAACACCAAAAAAAAAAAAAAAAAAAAAAAGAGGCCGACTTCGGCGCAGACGCGCCCTTGTCTGCGCGTGAAGTACACGCGCCTCTCTGGCCCAATAGAGAGGCGCCACGTGGCAAAAACGGACCCATCTTTTCCCATTCACACAGTGTGAATTTTTTTCACAAAAAAATTCACACTCTTCCCATTCACACACCATTGCACCAATTCACACAAAATTCTTTTGTGAATGAGCCATTCACACATTTTCTCTTGGCCATTGTGGATGGTCTAACAGAAAGTTAACCGAAATCCATTTTTGATGCCATTTGCATATTATTAGTTAGTTGGGTGCAGTGGCGGAGCTACCCTTAAGGGAAAGGGGGCAATTGCCCCCATTGATTTTTAAAAAACAAAAATTTACTAGTGCAAAATTTACAAAAAATTTGAGGTTTGGTACAATTTTTGAAATTTGCCCCCTTTGAGATGAAAGTATTAATACACTAGATTTTTTTGTTGCCCCCATTGACAAAAATACAGTTGGAATTTTATTGTAGTGTAACTTTGCCCCCAACAACAACAACAACATTACCCCAGTGCCGCAAAGGCTCCCACCTATGGTGGGGTAAGGGGGGGTCGGATGTACGCAGCCTTGCCCCTGTATTAAAGCACAGAGAGGCTGTTTCCAGATGACCCATGATGAAAATTGCGTCGAAAATTGCATGGACTGACTGCTGCTTCATCACAAAGAAGCGCAGACAGTTTAGTGACCCATTTTGCTTTATTCCATCATATTCCCAAGCCAAAAAATAGTGAGTCTTTGGCTCCATCAGAAATGATGGAAAATGTAACTTTGCCCCCATTAAAAAAAAAAATAATAATAATAAAAAAAATAATATAGATCAAAGTTGGGTGGCCCAATTTGTAGTTTTTTTTTTTTTGTAACTTTGCCCCCATTAAAAAAAAATCCTGGCTCCGCCATTGGTTGGGTGGCAAGGTTTAATAAGTGTGAAGTTCGGTCTATGTGACTAATATGTCAAAGTTGAGTGACAAAGTTAAATATTTTTAAACTCTATTCGAATAATATAGATCAAAGTTGGGTGGCCCAATTTGTAGTTTTGTCTATTTATATACAAGCTGCTGTTAGCTGGCTTGTTATAAAGTCCACATTATACTCCGTCCCATAGTAAACTTCAAAATAATTTGTCAACTTAATTATACTTTGATTAAAAATTTACAAAACAATTAATAATTTTAATAAATTAAAAAAATTATATATGATCCACTATTAATAATACTCTCAATAATAAATTTTTATCTTTCATTAAGATAATCAAGGTTTCCGCAAATTTTTGGTCAAAAGTGCGATGATGTTGACTACGTATGCTTTGACTTGGAAGTTTATGATGAGCAGAGGGAGTGTGTGTGTATTTACATATACTCCCTCCGTCCCAAACTGATCTTCACATTTGACTATTCAAACTTTTTTAAGGATATGAACACTTGCTTCACTAGTCATGTTGTGTTTATGCACATTTAAGCTTAAATTGTAGAAATGTGAAGAACTTTTTGGTACAATAAAAAATGGCAAATGAGAAGATCATTTCGGGACAGAGGGAGTATTTTGTTTTGTTTTCAAGTCCCTGCACACTAACTGCTGTTGCTGATAACTGTTTCCTTCTTCTATTTCCAGTCCGGTTGTTGCAAGCCATCGAACGACTGTAACTTCACCTACGTCAGCCCGACCAACTGGACAAGTACACCCACCTCACCCACCACCAATCCCGACTGCGGGAGGTGGAATAATAACCCAAACACTCTCTGCTACAACTGCGAATCATGCAAAGCTGGACTTCTAGACAACATAAAGAGTAACTGGAAAAAGGTTGCTGTCATCAACATCATCTTCCTCGTATTCCTCATTGTCGTCTACTCTATAGGTTGCTGCGCTTTCAGAAACAACAGAGAGGACAATTCATGGAAGCGATACCCTTGATCATCGTGAAAAGCGAGAGATTGGTTTTATTATGGTTAGACCAATCCATTTCTCATCTATATGTTTATTCTTGTTGTTGTTTTTCTTGTATATATATATAGCTATTCAGATCTTAATTTCTCGACTTGTTTGGACCGTACTTGATTTCTATATACTATCTGTTTGATATATTTTTTTTTTATAAATATTCTATTTTTATTAATTCATAATGCAATGAAGGCTATAATTGAGACTATAAATAGGCTAACACAAATCTCCCTAACGGGATTCGAACTTGTGACCTCCGCATTTTTTTAGGAAGCTAACACCGGACATCGTTTGAGCTAGAGCTCTTTTGGTCAGTATCTGTTTGATGAGTAATGCTAGGGACACGGAAAAATCTTGCTTACAGAGACAATTGGCATTTAGTGATTGAATACTTGATTAATGAGTATTGGAGCTTGCAAACACAACAACAAATCACATATGCCCAATAATGTTTGTGATCAAGATTTTGTGAGATTTTTTTGTGACTTTAATATTACTCGTGTTTGATAGATATTGCAGTTATGTGGTTATTTATTTTTGTTAATAATGTTTATGGCCAGACTGGAAATCTTACAGAACTCTCTTCCAAATCAATCTGAAAGCAAAAAAGAAGAAGAATAAGAACTTGTAACCAAAACGGTGAACCTCTGGTTTTTGTTTATTGTCATTGATTAGTTCAATAAAAAGGGTTCTCCCAGGCCATTTTTGCAACTTTTGTGGTCTGATAACCCATCTATCAAAACCTGCACGACCTTGGTTTGATCACTTTGCGGAACTAGAATAGCTTTCTCTTCCGTCTCCTTGGCTTTACCCCATAGAACAGCATATAATCCCACTATAATACCGAAAGCGCCCACCACACTGAAAGAGAATAAATAAGTTATTAGAATGAAGAAAGAAAATGATTTTTCTCCGTTCCACATGAATGTCCGTTTTTAGTTTTTTCAAGAAAATTAAATTGACATTTAAGCAGTTTTAGCTGTGTATGTACATAAAGACGACAGTAATTTAGGGACCGGAAGAGTATAATAGATGAGTTCACTTGCCTGCCAATATAGATCTGTTCATTCAGAAATACAGAAGCAAATATGGTTACTATGACTGTGTTTAGGGGCTGGAACATTGCAGAAAAGACTGGTCCTCTCCTTTGAATACACCAGGCTTGAGCAAAAATGGAAACCCCTGATCCTACTATACCCTGTCGAACGATCCCAATTATTAGTTGTACAAGAAAATGTTTAGACATCGCAGAAAAAGATTAAAAAAAAAAAACTGAATAATATATACTTACGGAATATAAACAAGAAGCAAATTCAAGATATGTGTTCATTTTCCAATCATCCAAGTTTGGAGCCAAGAACAGTGCAAATATTGTTGATTGCATCGTGGCCATGAAGCACATCCAACTCGTTAGTGATAAATGGTCTGGGTAGTTTGCAGTGATTGCAACCTGTTAATTTGAAGGATAACTCATTTAGCAATGTATAAACAAGTAAAACCCATTCCTTTAAACGTTAGACATATATAATGAAATGCAACATTTCTTAAGGGACGGAGGGACTATATTATAAATAATTAAATACCTGCAAAATCAGCCAAACTGACCAGCAACAACTGCTGCCAAAGAGAAATAAACATCCCAATAACCAATTATCACCCTCTGATTGCGAGCCAAGATTTGATGGTAGCAGTGTTGTATTGAGTAGCTTTGAGCCCTTTAGCAATGTCATGGCAGCAGCCCCACTTACGCATAAAACCGTCCCCACTATCTTCGCGATACTCCTCATGTTTCTTATGTTCACCTTTTCTAAACTACATTCATAAATCAAGAAATTCATATGTTAAATCTCCATGAAAACAGATGTAGTCTAAGTTATTCATTTTTTTGTTTTGTTTTGGTAAAATTACCCGAAAATGGCTGCTGCTAGAAAGGTGATGGCAGGGACAAGATTGAACATGATACTTGCTGCAGAAGATGAGGCTAAGTATAAACCTCTGAAATACAGGTTCTGACTAGTTGCCACCCTGCAAAAAAAAAAAAAAAAAAGCTTTAGCGACCAATTTACCCCTCCCGCCCAAGCATTATACTTCCTCTGTCCCGGAAAGTTTGTCCCACTTTGACTTTGTATGGTCAACATAAATGGAATTCGACCAAACATGGATGTCGATCTAATCATTCTAGTGAAACTAAAAATTATTATCAATAAATCATTAATTAGAATGACACCAAGGATTTGTCAAAGTTCATTTATGTTGACCATCAAAATCAAAATGAGACAAACTTTCTAGGACGGTGGGAGTATAAAAGATGAAGCTTGTCAAGATCAATTACCCAATAAGAGAAGCCGTAAATATCAAAGTGGAGCTCTTCAATCCCAAAGAACAGCTACTCGTTTCTTTCGTCCTTTGATGTAGAAACAAGAAGATGAGTGGGAGAGATAGAGAGATTGAGAGAGTGTGTGTGTGTGTGTGTGAGAGAGAGAGAGAGATGTTGCAGAGCATACTTTCTGAAATAGGCTACGGGAGCAATGGCCAAAGTTGCTATAGCTTGCCTATAGACAATAAAAACCGATGGGCTCATTCCTTGCAAAAGTACAGCCCTGGTAGATAAAGTTATGGTAGCATACACGAATTGCAGCACGAACAAAACCAATGCAGGCTTGTGATCGTCTAAAACCCCCATACTTGATTAGATCTATGGCCAAAAGTTTGAGACCTGATTGTTTATGTAACTCTACTTCATACAGACCAAAATTCCCTTATATACAAATCCAAAGTTTAGTAAAAAACTTATATTTAAAAAATAAATTATATAACATCCAAAAAAGAGAAAATGAATCCTTTAACGAAACGAGTTTTGAGTATCAAAACAAGAGTCCCCCCTAACTTGACTGACCAAATGTTTCTGGCAACTGGTCGGTCACTACTGTAGATCAGATCATCACAGAAAGTTCCAAATTCCAGGTATGGAATGCGAAATATGCTTGGATATTCATTTTGAACCAGACGATTGAAGACGTGGTGCAGTGCTAGCGTATATGTTTGTTTAATCCTATAAACATAACATGATTCTCATAAAATAATGATAATCAAGATTTGCTACTGAGTATATTGGGTTAACGACAAACAGAATCTGTCGTAAGCTCAGTACAGTATGATTATTTTTCTTTATGAATATTTAAACCAATGCAGATTCCATTTTTCTTGTAATTTCTTTGATATTCTTTCTTTGCAATTTGTTGGTATTGTTCGTCATACAGTAGCTACTAGCTATTATAGCAGTAGCATTTTATTTTTCTTTGGTTAAATAAATGGCGCTATTAGCAATAATATACTGCATATATAGCTGTGTTTCAGGATTCTTGATCCAATCAATCACCTTCAATATCTCCACGCATTGCTCGGATACTGAGCATATATACGACACAGCTTCTAACAAGTATGATATATTTAATGGGAAAGTGACGAGGGATTAATCAGCGGCTCAGCGCCTGGACAACCAAAAGATTTTAGAATGTACAAACTGCAGCTCTACCATGAGGTCCACAACTATTACATGCATAAAATCTCCCTTTGAAACCCCCATAGTCTCACTACTTGCTCAATAACCCCCTGAATATTACTCCCTCCGCCCCAAATGATCTTCGTATTTGACTATTCAAACTTTTTAAGAACATGAGCACTTGCTTCATTAGCCATGTGTTGTTTATGCACTTTTAAGCCCAAATTGTAGAAATGAGAAGAACTTTTTAGGACAATGAGAAATGTCAAATGACAAGATCATTTCGTGTGACAGAGGGAGTATGAAACTGATCATACACATCCAGGGGCGGATCCACATTATGGGGTGGGGGGTCAATTGACCCCCCTGACTTTCCCCTTTATTCACCTTTACCCCTTCAAAAGTAGTAGCAAGTTTTAACTTGACCCCCCTGAAAAATTTCATTTAACCCCCTCAAATTTTACACTCAAACCCATGTATATATACAAGGAATTTGTATGATTAAATCACCTCAACCACAATTACACAAACACCCATCTCTCAACTCGGCCTCAATTCGGCCGCAATTCGTCGATGAACGGAAGACTGCTCCTGCTAGTGCGACTCAAAGACGCCGCCGCCAACAAACGGGAAACCACTCAAGAGTCTTTCAGGCCTCGGGTGCGGCTGGAGACTAAGTTCGGGTACATGTTTCTCTCCCTTCATCATCTCAAACCCGCAAATTTCTAAAATCCTAAGGTAGGGTTTTGAAATTGGAAACCCTTTTTTATTTTTTTGATTTCTTAGCCATTAATTAACTTTGAAAGAGGATTTGCCAGCAACAAAATGAATATTATTCGAAAAATCTTGAAGGCTAGCCAAGATTATGGATTTTTAAGATTAATTGAAATTCCTGAGTAACTTGAAGGGGATTTGTAATTTCTAATTTTATACATGTAGTCAAAATAAAGTGAATCAAAATATGAAGCTGTATGAGGTTAAGGTAATTTAAGCTCTAAAATTTTGGTTGGAAGGTAGTTGGGAATTATGCAGTCAAAGTGAGGAAACTGAGTTTATCAATTTTAGATACACTTTGTTAAGTTTTAGGAGCTGAGCCGAGATATTTTGGGACGGAAGGAGTATGATTTTAATCATACTTCGCATATGAATAAGCGTCGACTCTTCTTGAGGGATCAATGTTCTGAAATGTTATTGTGGATGTATAAAACTCTATCCAATATGAGTGCAAATTACTACTCTAGCACCTCATGTTAATATGGTAAAATGTTGCCACTGGCTTAGCAGTTAGCACCTCCACTTTGCATTTCACAATCTTGGATGTGGCTGTTGACAATTTTATTTGTTTGATTAATTTATCGATTTTTTTAAATTACATGATAATTTGTTTCATGAAATGATTATTTTGACTTCAATTAAAAAATAGCGATATAGTTAAGTAGCTAATGTTTCGACCTCGGGGGAGTATTAGGGATGACAATTTGTCCATATCGGCTCCTAACTTGAGGAGAGGGAAAAAATTAGGGTTTATATGTTTCGTTAAATTTTATTGTCTTTACTTGTGTGTTTTTAATTTTTTTCGTTATACAAAATTTTGTACTAGGGCCTTAATTATTTGAATATGATAACTGTACTTTGTGTATGTACCGTTAAAGCTTATTGATGTTAGCCTTTCGTTGTATAATATTGTTTGACTCCGTTCTTTCGGTCATCTCTTCTTAGTACCCGGAGAGATCCCGTATGAACTTACTGAGCATGTTCGTTCACCCCTTTCTTATATTATTTTTCCCAGGTAAAGACTAAGGATCTAGAGGGATTGCAAGGAAGGGCAGTCCGAGGTTTTGAAGAATTTAAGACATTAATTGTTTTGTGTTGAGCTAGTGGATTGTACTAGCCATTGGGATTTAATATTAGTTATGCTTCCGCACTGTTTGAATTATGGTTAAGTAAACTAGCCGTTGAATGGTAACGTTGGTTTTGAATTTATGTTGACGTTTGGATTTTCCCTAGTTTATGGAATTTATTTATTATGTGAAAGTTGGGTCGTTACAGATGTTGACAAGAGTTTTTAGCGTGTTTGGTCGTCCAAAATTGGTGATTTCTCGCTGGCGCATTTATGTCTTATTAACGCGTTGCTGACGTTGACGAGTTCGATTTAGTGACTGAGTTGGATAATATCAGTTACAGATTTCATATGCATTTATGTTCATATATTTTCCTTTTCCTGATGTGTGTAGTATGTTTTTTCACAGTTATTAATTTGAATATGAAATGGATTCTTTAAGTTTAATCTACGTCATGGAAGCAGACATTGAAAGAAATAGACCAACAGTGGATTTAAGGCAGATGAGTGCAAGTCATTTTGATGTAATTCATCTTATAAGAAAATGTAACTGATCTTACTATAAAATGTAAGTCATGTCAAAAAAATATAATTCACTTTACACTTTTCCATAAGTAATTGTAACACACACAAGTATTATAAAATGTAACTCATGTTAAAAAAATATAATTCATTTTTATATTTTCCCATAAATAATTGTAACACACAAGTATTATAAAATGTAACTTATATAACTATAATAAGTAACTCATTCACTATAAAAATTCAACTTTTGCTTTGTCCTTTACTATTTTACTATAAGGTAGAAGTTTAAATTGAAGCAAATTATATACTGTAGGTTGATTTGACACCGTCATCAGATATTTTGGTGAATTTAGTGGGATTTGGAACCACTTTTGCTTTTGTTTGTTGTGCAAACTACAATCACGATCATTATTTAGTCACCTCGCTATCTTTTTGTGCACGACAAACGCGATGTTTTGAGTTTTGTGAGACTCACAATTTATCGTATCGATCTCAGTCACACGAGAAGACGTGAACAACTGAGTGAGAACTACAGGCTGCTGCAGTGCAGGTGGAGTCAGGGCAGCATTGGGGTAACCTCTACCATCATCATAACCGGTTGAGTGTTATTGAATAGGATTGCAAAATCAAACTCTCTCCTCTACTAATCACTAATTTTTCTTTCCAAAATTATACTCCGTCTTATTATCTTATTAAATAATTTCAGTGTTTATAGTTGTTACTTTTTCTTTTCATAAATTTTTGATCAAACTTCATAGAGTAGGCCCGGTTTTGGGCCTGTGCAACCAGCCCAATTGCACCGAGCCAAAAAAAAATTGGGGGCCCCAAATTTTATAGGGTTAATGACAGATTAGGGCCTGAACTCCAGGGGGGGGGGGGCGTCTAAAAGGGCCCTGGGTTTTTTTTTTTCCGCTAGATCAGGGCTCAATATCATAATTTTTCGGCAGTTAAGGGCTTTTTGACGGAAATCGTTAGAAAAGTCAGTTAAATCGCATGTGCCTCGCACGTGATCATAAAAATGGATGGATTTGTAATGATATTAGTTAGTAAGGGCTTTAGTGAAATTTTTGAAACTCAAAGGTTTAAAAATAAAATAAATATTTTTTCTAAAGAAATAATCCTTTTTCTAAATAATAAAGTATATAATAAAATAAGTAGTTATCATATATAAAATAAATTTATTAAAAAAATCAAAATTATTAAACAAATTAATCTAATAGCTATATTAAATATAAAAGGATTTAGATTATTTTCTAAATAATAAATTTAAAATAAAGAAAATTATAAATAAATTCAAATTTTATTCTATGAACATAATAAATTATTTTTTACATTCACCAAATTTAAAACAACATAAAGTAATTATCACTATTTACAAATATATATATATATATATATATATATATATATATATATATTCCCATCAAATTTCATCTTTATGGGGGAAAAAAAAGCTCATCCTGTTTATCAAATAAAAAAATTACTCCATCTGTCCCTAAATGAGTGTCCATTTTCAAGAAAATTTGTCCCAAAATGAGTGTTTTTTTAGCATAACTTTGTTCCTAAATGTTTTTTTTTCGAAAAATTTTTCCGGTCTCTTTATACGTACAAAACAAAAATTATTAAACATTTCCCTTCTCATCATCTTCCATGAACACCCACTCATCCTCCACTTTAAACCACCATGCCACCACCGTTCACCACCATCTAACACCTCCACCACTTAGAACCACCATAGCCACCACCGGCCGCCACCATCCACCCGTTGTAACCACCACCGAAAATTAACAGAGGAATCAACCCAACAAAATAAAACACACACTCACACACAAACTGAAACACATTCTCAATCAAACACAGTATGTGTAAAAATTTGCCGGAATCTGTAAAATTTTTGCCGGAATCTGGAAAATTCGAGAGAGATGGATCAATCATTCTTGTTAATGCTATCAAACCTACTTCACCTCCAAAATCAACTTGACCCTACCACCTCCTTCCTCTCCGACAGTCACGCCGCCGCCTCCTCCTCCGCCACTCCTTCCTCGCTCCTCACCTCCACCTCCGCCGCCCCTTTCCTCTTCTTCACCATCGCTTCCGTCCTCTCTTACCTCGCCTCCTCCCGCCCTTCCCCTCCTTCCTCCCCTCCCCCTCCTTCACCCTCCACCTCCCAATTCTCCGTCTCCACCACGCATCTAGGCCGAATTCTAGAATCGCTCCCCAGTCCGGCGATGAGTTTTGGGAAAAATCAAAAATCAAGTTTGGGGCAAAATTAAATCTTGGTTTAAAAATAAAATCTGAGAATGATGAGGGAGGGAGTGGCTGAATAATCTTTGAAGGGTGTGGGCGTGGTCGGAGGTGAGGGAGTGATGGTCGGCGTTGGGCAGGAGAGAGGAGAGGAAGAAATGCGTCAGAATGAGAGAGGGAGAGTGAGAGATGCGTAAAAAAGAGGAGGAGGTAGGGTTTTGTTTTGGATTTAACCCTTCAAATTTTAAAATTTACAATTCGACCCTTTTTGACAAATTTTCATTTCAATTTCATCCATTTTTATGATCACGTGCGAGGCACATGATATTTAACTGACTTTTCTAACGATTTCCGTCAAAAATCCCTTAACTGTCCAAAAATTATGATATTGAGCCCTGATCTAGCGAAAAAAAAAACCAAGCCCCTTTTAGACGCCCCCTGGAGTTCAGGCCCTAATATGTCATTAACCCAATTTTATATATAGTAATATATACTATGTTTGAACCCGAGTTATTGCAATGATTCTAATTTGGCGTGCTGATAAGGCGTTTCATTACACAACTAGATTTGTCCGGGTTCGATCCTCTTGAACAGATTTTTATTGTATTTTTTTTTCCCTATTTTCCTTCTTGGACTTCTCTCATTTTATTTTTGGGCTTCTTTTCTATTACTTGGGCTTTCATTGATTTTCAATTTTTGGGCTTCCATCCCCTTCTCCCCTTCTTTTCTACTCGTGGTTTAGGCTCTCTTTCATTTTTTTTTCAAAACTTTAATTAGAAAGTTAGTTTTTTTTTAAAATAATAATTTTAATTTTAATGAATTATTTGCTTATTACTTCAACGTTATTGCAATCAGTTTTCGGGCTACCCCCTTCTTTTCTTGTGTAGGCTCTCATTTACTTATTTTTTTCAAAATTTTAATTAGAAAGTTTGGTTTCTTTTAAAATAATATATTTTAATTTTAATGAATTATTTGCTTATTAATTAAATTTATTGTAATTATTTTACTGTGTAAATTTTTAAATGCTAAGGGCCCCAATTTTTATATTTAGCACATGTTCCTATAATTATTGAGACGGGTCTGTCATAGAGTAGTAAGATACAACAGTTTTTTGCACTGATAATAATCCTTTTTTTTTTTTTTTTTTATCAGCTCAACATAATTGGGCTGGGCCCAAATTTTGTATAATGTAAAGGGTTAGTATTATAAAATCTGAAACAAAAAGGGCCTATATGAAACATTAAGAGTAAAGAGAAGGGTGTTGTTATACACACCCGTAAATTTATGAATACACCCTTACATAGCAGCTTTGCACGGTTACGGTTACGGTTACGGATGTATTCATAAATTTTACTGGTGTGTATAACAACACCTAAAGAGAAGGCGCTGCTCGACTGTACTTTTGAGTGCGTTCGTATTTTCTCCCGCCGTCTGCTCCAGATTCCGACTGCTCTGCTCCGGCCGGTAACTCGATTCCACTGTCCATTTCCCTTTTCCGGATGTCCAAAAATCAAGGTATGTTTTTATTTTCTTCGGTTTCGTTATTTTGCTATAAGTGTTAGACTAACATAATTAGCTGAAGGTTTCAAAAGTTGAAACATTGAAATTGTGAATTTAATTTAGGGTTCTAGAAAAATGAACTTTTTTGAAATTGGGATTATTGATTTTGTAGTAACATCGTTGTGCATATACTAACATAACTAACTCAAGGTTTCAAGAGTCAGAATAATGTAATTGTAGTATATTCAGTTACATTAATTTCCATTTGGGATTTTAAATTTTGTACCTGTATGTTGTCATCTTGTATGTTCTTGGTATGTGTGTTGTCATCGTGTAATAGAGAATTTTTTATTTCTTAAGTATTTATTTTTTACTTTTATAATATTGATGTTAGGTATAGTGTACTTTATAACTTATGATTGATTCACATTTGTTCATTTCCTTATCAAATTCAGAAATTGATTCAGTTTAGTAATACCGAGATGAACTTATATCTTTACTTTATTGTTTATTGTCAGTCTTTTTTTTTAAAAAAAATCTTAAATCTCATATCACCTGAAGTAAAATAATAGGAAACATACAAATACTTGATGGAATACTTGGAATGAAAGAAATCTTCCTGAAAACCTATTGAAAAAGAGAATATAATAAAAAGCAAGATAGGGTACGGCTTAACAACGATTGAAGGTTTGTTAAAAAAAAAACAACGATTGAAGGAAATATGTCAGTCAACCATCTTAATCTCCACAGGATAGTTATCTATGATTAGTTCCCAGGGATTATTAGGTGAGGCTTTGATGTCCCGGAGAGCTTTCCAAACTGCACTGTTGCATTTGAACCCACTCCCGAAAGCAATTTGCCAAATACGATCTCCTTTTCTAACTCTTCCTTTAGCTTCCATGTAAGCCAACTCGTACCGGGCTGAGCTTGAGGAGGTATTACCAAAACGGTACAATGGCATCCGAGAAGCCTCCACATGTTATGGTAAAATCTTCAAATTCTTTTCGAGCTCATCAATGACCTCCATTCCACCTGCATCTATGCAGAAATGATCTAAAGCAAGCTTGAAATTAGGCACGTAAGGCTTGATTTTGGAGCCAAAGTACTTCCTCCTAACATATGTGACAAATAAACCAAGTTGTTCACTGATTGGAGGCACGAGTGGTCCCAGGGGCGGACCCAAGACAGGATAAAGGTGTTCCGGTGAACCCTCTAACCAAAGAATGTGTGTAGTTTAGTGGTTAAGTTGTAGGGAATTTTGAGCAAGCGGTTGTGGGTTCGAGTTGGTCCTTAACCTATTGAGTTGTTTTCCTTTTGGTCCTTAACCTATTTTGGTTTTCTTTTGGTCCTTGATGTATCTATTTCCAGGACAAAGTGGTACTTGACCTATTTTTGTTTTCCTTTTGGTCCTTGATGTACCTATTTGCCAGACAAAGTTGTCCTTAAAATCGATTTTAGTTTTCCTTTTGGTCCTGGATGTACCTATTTGCCGGACAAAGTTGTCCTTAAAATCGTCGACATGGCTTGTTGACCGAAAGGAAAACATAGGTCAAGGACCACTTTGTCATGCAAATAGGTACATCAAGGACCAAAAGGAAAACTAAAATAGGTTAAGGACCACTTTATCCTGCAACTATGTACATCAAGGACCAAAAGGAAAACCAAAATAGGTTAAGGACCAAAAGGAAAACAACTCAATAGGTTAAGGACCAAATAGGTGCTTAACTCGTTGTGGGTTCTAGTCTCATGTCATGCATTAATGTTTTTCATATAGAGTTTTATAGTGTATTTGTGCATCCCCCCACAAAATACTCTAGGTCCGCCTCTGAGTGGTCCCAAGGTTTCAATGTTTGTCTTGAGGGCCTTAGCAGCCATTACCATCAAATTCTTAGACAACGAGACACCTATTATACTCTCTTCGTCTTGCTCTTGGAACACGCACCTATAAGCGTCATCATTTGCAGATATGTTTGTTCTCACGACATGAACAAGCTTGTACTTGGCTCTTCCCTTGTCAGACCTCTTGTTGGATAGTAAACCGTGCCACAACCCGTTAACAAACAGTTAGGTAACCTCATGGATTTGTTGTTACTGCTGTAAAAGTTAAGTATCATGTTCTCGGTGCTGGCAACAAGTGAATATGTGTTGCTTTGCACTTTGAACATATCCTTGTCAAGGTCAATTGCAATAACTCCAGCACTACAACCCATACCTCCGAGGTTAAAGCTCTTGATATTACCCGCGAATTTTGTACTTGTTGATAAGCATTGCAGAAAGGGAAGGAGTTGGATTGAATAAGCTGCAGTTGACCACGAGTATTCCAATTTCCTTAAGATTCACGTTAGTGGACTTGAACAAGTTGTCAAGTGCTCCAAGCATGACCTGCTCAGCCTCGTCTCTCGCTAAAGCCAATGTTGGCTTAAAAGGAACGTCAAAGAAACACTTTGGCATACAGGCTTCCTCGCCTAAGCCGGAGCGCTCGAATATCTTGTGTTGGAACTCAATGGATTTCTCGTCCAAGTATTTGTTGAATGTAGCGAGTCTCATTGCTTCTTCGACCTTCACATGGAGATGGTTCGGACCTTTGTAACTGGCATGGTCCACTAGAGACATAGGTCTAGATCGGGACGTGACTTATGCAATGTATCCAAATGCAAGCGTGATGAACGTAGGGGCGGATGGGGGCTGTCGTGGACGTGGTGGTTGTATAGATGGGGAATTTCATTGTAGAAATTTCTGAGGTGGTGTTGGTATAAATTGGAAATTTCATTATACAAGTTTATTATGGAAGTTTGAAAGAATAAAGCGGCCTGGAGGGTGACCAGACATAAGCTCAAAAGTTTGTGGCTCAGGTATGGATTGGGCTGCATATTGCTGGCCATTCTGAGTAGCTTGAGAGACGGAAGCAGTAGCAAGAAGAGTTTAAGTGAAAGTGGAAGGGTTTGGATTGAGCATAGAATGTTAAAATGCCTTATATATCTGCTACTGATGTAACTTACTGCTGTTAGGTGGCGATATTGGCGTCTTTGTGGTAGAAAAGAAAAAAAGAAAGGAAATTACAGCATATTATCAGCAATTGAGTAATACCAACACTTTCCATTACTGGTATAATTTTGATGTGCTCTGTCTGCCTACATGAAGTTGACACTTGCATGGACAAAAAATTTTGGTAAACATAAGACTTAAAGCTAGAGTCATCTTTTACAGCAAAGATTATGGTACCTGTACGATCAAGTGAGGACGGGCGGATCTATGCCTACTTGTATGGATGCTAGTGCACCAACTGAATCAAATAGTTTGTCTTGTTTAGCGGTAAAGTTTTAGGCTAATAAACTTGTGGTTTGTGGATTCGAGTTTTACCACAATTTTCTTTTTCACGATTTATTTGAAGCTTCATAGTGTAATTTGTGCACCCACTTAAAAATGTCCCCATGGCGCCACTTAATTGCGAGGTGTTGACCGTGAGTGAAGTGATGAGGGTGAGAGTTAGGTCGTCGGTGGTCAGGGATGAGGATCAGTGCCGGAGAGGACAAACACACACACACACACACACACTAAATGGGATGAGGATCAGTGTCGGAGAGGACAAACACACACACACACACACGCACACAAACACCAAATTACTGATCTGGAACAGGTCAACAAATTGAGAAGGCCCAAATTACAAAGAGTCCTGTAGGCTATTGATAATGATCAACAAGTTAACTTAAATTTCAAGCCAAATCACGCCTCTCCTTCTGGCACACCTCTCCTTCACACTTGGCCTCCAAACATGAATGAAGGTAAGAGCATATATTTGGAACCGCTCTCCCTTCATTTCGTTATTCCGTTAAGGAAAAACATATAACTTTTTTAATGGAAAATTAAAATAAACATCAAAACAAAAATAAAAAAGATAAAATACAGCTAAACAAGGGACGATGGAAGGAAACGCGTTAGGCAACCATCGCTTTTATCTCGACGGGATACTTATCAATGAATTGTTCCCAGGGATTATTAGGAGATGCTTTCACATTCCTAAGGGCTTTCCAAACTGCACTATTGCATTTGAACCCACTTCCAAATGCAATTGCCATACACGATCTCCCTTTCTAACCCTTCCCTTTGCCTCTGTGTAAGCCAGCTCGTACCAAATTGAGCTCGATGACGTATTACCGAAACGGTACAATGTCATCCGAGAAGCCTCAACATGTAGCGGTAATAGCTGCAAATTCTTTTCGAGCTCATCAATGACCGCCCTCCCACCTGCATGAATGCAGAAATGATCCAAAGCAAGTTTAAAATCAGGCATGTAAGGCTTTATTTTGGACTTAAACCACTTCCTCCTAGCATAGGCGATGAAGAAAGCAAGTTGTTCACTGAATGGGAGCACGAGTGGTCCCAAGGCTGCAATGTTTGTCTTGAGGGCCTTAGTAGCCATTGTCATCAGGCTCTTAGATAATGAGACACCGGTTATACCCGCTTCGTCTTGCTCTTGGAACACGCATCTATATGCGTCATCATATGCAGCAAGATTTGTTCTGACAACATGAAGAAGCTTGTACTTGGCCCTTCTTTTGTCTGAATTCTTGTTAGATAGTAAGACAGCTGAAGCACCCATTCGGAACAAACAATTAGGTAACATCATAGATTTGTTGTTACCCTGTAAGAATTTAGGGTCAAATTTTCTGTGCTAACAACAAGCGCATACATGTTTCTGTGCACTTTCAACATGTCCTTGGCAAGGTCGATGGCGATGACTCCAGCACTACAACCCATACCACCCAAGTTGAAACTCTTGATGTTTCCCCTCAGTTTGTATTTGTTAATAATCATTGCAGAAAGGGACGGAGTTGGATTGAACAGGGAACAATTGACAACGAGTATTCCGATTTCACTAGGGTTCACGTTGGTTGACTCGAACAAGTTGTCAAGTGCACCAAACATGACCTGTTCAGCCTCGTCTCGCGCTAAAGCCAATGTTGGCTTAAAAGGGACATCATAGAAACACTTTGGCAAGCAAGTCTCCTCGCCTAAGCCAGAGCGCTCAAGTATCTTGCGTTGGAAGTCAATGGATGTCTCGTCAATGTAGCCATCGAGTTTAGCAAGTTCTATTCCTCTTTCAACTGTTGTTTGGAGGTGGGCCGGAGCCTTGTAAGCGGCATGGTCCACAAGGTACACGGGTCTTGATCTGGACATGGCATAGGCAACGTATCCAAATATAAGCATGATGAAAAAAGCGTATTGGCCAACAATGGGGACGTTGTTGTGTATGTGATTTTGGTATAGATGGAGAATTCCATTGTAAAAGTTGACGCCATGGTTTGTGTTGTGTAGATGGGTAATTTCATTGTAAGTTTGTAAGACAAAAGCGGCCAGAAGTGTGACCAGACATAAGGTTAGAAGTTTCCCCCATTGGTATTGATGTGAATGCATAATGGTGATAAGTAGCTTGAGAAGGGGGGGGGGGGGGAGGAACAATTGCAAGAAAAATGTAGGCGGAAGTGGGCAAAGGGGTTGGATACTATACTAGGGTGTGTTAGAATGCCAGGTATAAATAGTACACGCCCTTGTTATTATGAAGTCTTTTAATTATTTGAAACTCTTGTATCATATATATTTTGACATTTATTTTCTGTTTGTACCTTGCCTTACAAAACTATACATTTTCAAACCTTCAGATTACAACCTCATATGTTTATCATCTTCGATCGATCGATCCTGAATATATCCAACTGTTAATGAATAAAAAAGGGCGACAATTAACAACCTCTCTTTTTTTTAAATTAACGATTACTACGTTAAAACATTTCATGGGTCATCTGGAAACAGCCTCTCTGTGCTTTAATACAGGGGCAAGGCTGCGTACATCCGACCCCCCCTTACCCCACCATAGGTGGGAGCCTTTGCGGCACTGGGGTAATGTTGTTGTTGTTGTTGTACGTTAAAACATTCCCTTTCATTCCCAATGTGGATAGGTGATCTTAACTATGCATTCTGGAACTAACAATGCTGCAATAGGCAACCTTGTTTAACATAACTCATAGGAGTGTAATATACTAGTATGAGTAGTACTATCTTTCTGTCCCAGAAAGATAGTCTCATTTTAACTTTTTATGGTCAACAAAAATAAACTTTGACCAAACATTAATGTCAATTTAATGATCACAATAAATTTTTAATAATTGTTATTGATAAATCACTTAATGATTTATCAATTACAAATTTTAGAATTTCACTAAAATGATTAGATCGTTACCAATGGTTGGTCAAAGTTTATTTTTATTGACCATAAAAAGTCAAAATGGGACTATCTTTTTGGGACAGAGGGAGTATTTAACAATATCATACTCCAATGCATACCTGCAAAGTAAATTTATAAGATTGGTAATAAATGCATTAATTTACGCATCTTCACCTCTAAATTTTTCAAAATCCAACTTTCTAAGAGTGTTCTTTTAAATAAAAATGAACCGGGTGAGTGCCATGTTAAAGAAGTTGGAGCTTAACTTCATGCTTATACAAGTCTTAGATCTACCATGAATGCATGCATATTTCCTTGCACCTTAATCTTTGTTGCTGTATGCTAGCTGTATATAATACTCCCTCTGTCCCGAAAAGATAGTCCTATTTTGATTTTTTATGGTCAACAAAAATAAACTTTGACCAACCATTAGTGACGATCTAATCATTCTAGTGAAATTCTAATATTTGTAGTTGATAAATCATTAAGAGATTTATCAATAACAATTTTAAGAATTTCATTGTGATCATTAAATTGACAATAATGTTTGGTAAAATTTATTTTGTTGATCATCAAAAGACTATCATTCTGGGACAAAGGGTGTATTAATATCCATGTTGTGTTAATCATACTTTGACATTTTGTAGTGTATTATGTACCCTGCCTTACAAAATTATACTGTATGCATTTTTAAACATTTGCATGAGAACCTCTTACTCTTAACATCTTCGATTCTGAATGAATGCTTCCGTTTATGATAACTCTGACTACAGATATAGTAATCCATTTCCAGTGATTATAACTATGCAAAGATTTTAGAACTAACATTTGCTCCTTTGTAGGTTGGAAAGGATAATGAATTATATTTGGATCATTGGATGGCAAAACGTTGGTAGGTAGTGGAGTATATATAAATTAAATTGCCAAAAATACTCTTTCTTATGCATTTATTAAAATAATACTCCATTTGTTTCACAGTGTTAGTCTCACATGACGTATATAATATGTTGGATGATGAAATAGTTTTGAAGTGTTCTATTGCTGAGGACTTATTTACGCTTTTACGCCCTCCGACTCATAATAATAATAAATGTGTCAGCTGTCTTGTCAATATTATTAAAAATGTACTTTGTTTATTGTACATTGCTTATGCCTTGGTAAACTTGCACTAAGGCTACTTTATTTAGAAGTGCAACACTTATTTTGATACAAACCAAAAGGGAAAGCGTCGACACTTACTATGCGACAAATGGAATATATAACAACTTCTCTACGTTATTTTCCATGTTGTAAGTCTTAGATATATCTAACAATGCATATTTCCTAACTTCCACAATTAATCTTTGATAACTTTATGCTAGCTGTATATTCCCATGTTATTTTAAAGTCTTCTAATTATCTGCAACACTTGTATCATATTTTGACACTTGTTGTCTGTTTTGTATCCTGCCTCACAGAACTATATACATTTTTAAACCTTTGCATTACAACCTCTGGGAATCTCATCTTCAATCGATCCTGAATTAATCCCACCATTAATGACAAATATTTGCGACAATTAAAGGCATCTATTTTGTTTAACTTAACGATAACGTTAAAGCATTCCCTTTCATTCCCAATGTGGATAGGTGATCTAGACATGCCCACCCGGGTCAAATAACCCGGAGAACCAGCGGGTTATGAACCGGGTAATAACCGGTAAACCGGTGAACCATGAACCGGAATTCAAAATGTTAACCGTGAACCGGCGGTTCACGGTTAACTATGGGTTACCCTCTGAAAACCGGCGGATAAACGGCGGGTTATCCGGATATTTACTCTTTTTTTTTTTTAATAAACCGGCGACTAGTTCTGTCTGTCTGCTCTGTGGCGTGAATTTTAAAAAGGCAACGGTAATAAAATTATTACCGTTCGGCCTCAGCCAATCACCCTTGCCCAATGCCCAGTGACTACCCACTCCTGTCTCCTGACTCCACTTCCTGCGCAGACTGCAGAGTAACAAACTAACAGACTGACCAACTAGCCGTTTGAAACATAACGGCTAGTGACCTCTTTGTAATAAATTTTTTTTTTACTCTCTTTCCACAGCCCTATCTAACTATAAATAACCCCCCCCCCTCACCATTTTTTCACACAAGCTCAAAAAAATACTCCTACACTATTAATATCTCTCTACAATATTCTTAAGAACTTCGTTAGTTTTTCTGTTAAATTTTTGATGGAAATTGCTATTTTTTTTTTAATTTTCAGCCTATAATCATCCATTTTCTTCCATTTTTCAAGTCCAACGGTCCAAGTCCAACCAAGTCTGGGAATAAAAAAAATAAAAATAATAATTGAATGAACCGGATGAACCGTGAACCGCCGGATGAACCGCCGGTTCATGAACCGGAACCGTGAACCGTGAACCGTCTATATACGGTTTATAGCGGTTTATGATTTTTACGAACCGGCGAACCGCCGGTTCATGAACCGGCAAACTGGCGGTTCGATGACCCGGGCATGTCTGGTGATCTTAACTATGCATTCTGGAACAAACATTGCTGCAATAGGTAACCTTGTTAATATAACTCATAGGAGTATAATGTACTAGTATGAGTAGTATCGATGTTTAAATTTTGTGGGTTAGAAGGAAAAATCAATTGGAATTTGGATCATTGGATGGCAAAACTGTGATTGATAGTGGAGTATTTCTAAACTAAATTGCCAAAAATAATGTAACTTTCTTATGCATTGCATAGGTTAGTCTCACTTGCTTGTCAACAACAACATGCTTGGGGGAGTGTCTGCGAAAATTTGATTATCTTAACGAAAATCTAAAAGATGTTAGTGAGAGTATTCCTAATGTTGCATCAGTTACTCCCTCCGTCCCATAGTATATGTCCACCATCCCATTTACACGGAGATTAAGATATGGTGGAAGTGATGTAAGTGTTGTGAGTATAAAAGTAAAGTGGGAGGGAATAGTAAGTTGATTGGTGTTGTGAGTATAACTGTAAAGTAAGAGAGAGAATGAGTGGGAGGAACAGTAAAGATTCTTTGCCATTTTTGGAAGTGGACATATACTATGGGAAGGACTAAAAAGGAAAAGTGGACATATACTCGGGACGGAGGGAGTAGAATATTAAGATTTTCATAAGTATAATTAATTTTTTTGCTAAATTCTTGGTCAAAGTGCAATTGAGTTCAACGTTTTTGGTCAAATTTGTAATTTCAAATGAGACAGAGGGACTATACAACGTAATACATACATATATAATACACACACACACAGAGAGAGAGAGAGAGAGAGAGAGAGACCTAAAAAGGAGGAAATCAACTGCGGGAAAAGAATTGTAAAAATGAGTGTGGATTGGAGTGGCAAGTTGAATTCGGAGAATGCGAGAAGTGCTCCAGTGGTGGTTCTCATTTGCTGTGCTTGTTTGCACCATTGTGTTCAATAAAGCTGCCCTTCTGGTGGCGTGTGCATTGGCTCCCCTCACCGGGTTAGGTATTACTTTCTCATACCATCGGAATCTTACCCACCGCAGTTTCAAGCTCCCAAAATGGCTCGAGTACCTCTTTGCTTACTTTGGCCTCCATGCTCTTCAGGTTATTCATAGTCTTTCTAATAGTTTATCAAATTGTGAAAAAATGATGCATCTTTTCAGGTTTTCTGTCACATCAATTATGTAGGTAAGCATGTAAGAATTTCATTTATATAGAAAAAAGTTGGGTTAACATTTATGTTGATGGCATGTTTGGTAAGTTTGATTTTAAACACCTCTCATTCGCATGTTTTAATGACGGTTAAGGAGTTCTTGATGCAAAAAATTAACAAGTGTTAAAACATATTTATTCCCCGGATTATTCAATTTTATCGTGTTTTCTTTAAAATGTAGAGAGACCCAATTCACTGGGTGAGTGTGCATCGATATCACCATCAACATGTCGACTCCAAAGGGGACCCTCATAGTCCTATCGAAGGATTTTGGTTTAGTCACATTGGCTGCTATTTGCTAAAGAAAAACTCGCAGAAAGAGTTAGGATCTCTCCCTTTTTCATTTTCTGAATCAGGAGGCTATTATTGATTTATATGTTGATGATTTTGTGATTTTTTTTTTTTGGGTGAAATATCAGTGTGGAAAATTCGACAATGTTGGAGATTTACAGAATCAGGCTTACTACAGATTTCTTCATACTACATACCTTATACATCCTATTGCACTTGGTGTTCTACTCTTTGTACTCGGAGGATTTCCCTATGTTGTCTGGGGAATGGTATTGCCCGTTTCATTTTTCTCTTGAGAATATTTTATTCATCCATTCCAAAAAGAGTGTCCGTTTTTTCTAAACAACCGCCAAATGCAGGGAGTGAGGGTGGTTGTTGTATACCATATTACTTTTCTCGTTAATTCTGCTTGTCATATATGGGGAACTCAAGCGTGGAACACAGGCGATCGATCGAGAAACAACTGGTATGTTAACTTTTACTCCCTTTGTCCCAAAATGACTTCTCATTTGTCATTTTTTCATTATCCCAAAAAGTCCTCCCGATTCTACAATGTAGGCTTTAATGTGCATAAACATAACATGTCTAGTGAAACAAGTGTTAATATCCTTAATAAGTTTGAATAGTCAAATGGGAAGATCATTTTGGGACGGAGGGAGTGATATTCTGCTTATTAAATCTATCATCTACAGATAGAATACATAGTCGTAAACTTTTACTCTTGAATTGGAGTTTTTAATTTTTTTTTTTTTTTTTTTTGACTTTGAGGAATTGCTACCATGAACACAGGTGGGTGGCGTTGTTTGCGATAGGAGAGGGTTGGCATAACAATCATCACGCGTTTGAACACTCGGCTCGACAAGGATTAGAATGGTGGCAAATTGATCCAACTTGGTACCTTATAAGGTCTCTTGAAGCTTTTGGATTGGCCACCCATGTAAAGTTGCCTACACTAGCTCAAAAGCAAAGAATGGCCTTCAAGTGATATATTGTATTCATCTGTACTGAATAACAAATCAGTTCATCAATAATTTCTTCCTTTTCATCTCTTTTTCTAGAAATTATGGAAACATATTTTTTTTTTAGAAACTTTGCCAGCTAGCTTCCAGTTTTGAATGACTAAAACAAATAGTATGACAATCAAGGATGTTGGGTCAGAGCTGTTTCTTGTCAGAAGGATATGTAACAGACAAAGATTACTGATCAAGACTGTAAATGGGTGTGTATATGGACACAAGTAATGTGGGAGATGAACTATTGACTATGTACAAGGTTGTACCCAATTGGGAAAACTAGATGCCATGGAAACTTATGTAATCCCTCCGTCTTGCAAAGATAGTCTTTTTTTTTTTTTTTTTTTTTCATTGTTAGTTTGAATATACTTTGAATAATAATTTAAGTTAATTTTAATTATCCTAATGAAAATTTACAGAATTTTTGGTTACAAATAGATTTGTCAAATAATGATTGGATGTTGAGTTTGTAGAAAAATTACTCATTAATTTAATTTAATATCCAATTACTATTTGTCAACTGTTTTTTTAAGCAAAATTTTGTACTTTTTCTTTTGTAACTTTAGTATTGCTCATAGACTATTGGGTAAATATAAAGTTACAAAAAAAAATGTCACAAAATGTGGCTTACAAAATGATGTGTCAAAATTTTATTGGTGGTTTTTATCAGTGTTCTAAAAATTGCTAGGCGGCTGCTAGGCGGCGGAGCTGGGCCTAGCGCCTAGGGGCCTAGGCGGGGCCTAGAATTTAGCGTATTTTTATTTATTTTTTTCATAAATTTATAAATCTATATATATATATATTTATCCAAAAGTAATGTCATTTATTTTTGTTTTTAATTAAAAATTAATAATTCATTTTAATTTAAGCAAAAAATAAATCATAGCTAGGGCCTAGGAGTGTTCTAAACCCAAATAACCCAACATTATACATCTTTATTTCATTATTTCAGCCCAATTGAGCCCATATAAATTTTACCCATTTAAAGAAGGCCTTACTTACCCAAGTTTAAAGAAAGCCCAACAAAGAAACCTAACCTAAAATGCCCATCCCTCATCTTTTTCTCATTCTCTACACTACACAACACAGACGCCGCCTCTCTCAGTCTCTCTCCCAGCGAGCGTATTCCAATTTCCAGTGTCCGGAGTCAACGGCCAACGCAAGCTCCACCACCTTCGTGCAACAACCAAGGTATATCACCTCCCCCGACCCTCCAACCGCCGTCTCTACATCTTTTTTTCTCTTTCTCTTTGCCGTTTCCGGCGACCTTCGACAGCCCCGTTCCGGCGACCTTCGACAGCCCATCCCGCCTGGACCGCCGAGCCCGCCTAATCTCCGCCTAGACCGCCGAATCTCCGCCTAGACCGCCTGACGCCTAGTATGGCCGACTTGAAGGAAATCGCGGCGGAAGGGGGCCGCCTAGCGCCTAGGCCCCGCCTAGCCCGATTTTTAGAACACTGGTTTTTATTAGAGTGTGCCGGGTCCACAATCGATGCAACCAATAAAATATCGCCACCTCACTTTGTATCCATCATTTTGTAAACTTATTTTATGCCCCCCTAGCATTGCCTAGACTATTTACCAATTACGATTATCGGCCTAAACAGATGTATCATAGTGCTGAAAGAGAAATAGTAACTTCATACTCAATATGACTTTTTCTAGTCAAAACAACTATCCACTTGCTATTCTCTACCCCACTTTTTCTCTCTTTATACTCAAAATACCTATTTTAATAACACGTTTTCTTAATTCACCTTTTTTTTGAAAAGAGTGATAATTTTTCAATTTAGCAGTGAGGTAGCAGTTAGAGTTAGCTCTTGCGCGTGCTCTTTCTCTGTAGTCCTGTTATCTGCATAAGCGTTTTCTGTTCCTGCAAGTAGGAAAGGATTTCAGAGCCTAGACTGCAGGTGCAGAAAGATAACTGAGATCTTTTAATATCACAATGGTGGCATTGGCACCCCTTTCAGCTTGGCCATGGGAAAAGACTTGAAGTTATACGGGTCCCTTTAAATCTGTGTTGTGAAATTATCTATTCTTTTTGTGACAGTATTTGCTATATGGGCCTTTTCTTGGGAAGTTTTATATTCAAGATTTCAAGAAGATGGTTCTCTCTGCCAGTTTTCATTTTCAAATCTTTAGTCACTTCCTGCACAACTGATTTTGATGAATCTCTAGCCTCATAACATTCTAATACTATCTTCTGTTCAAAAACTCTTGGGAATTTCTTCTTTGAGGAAATCCATTTTGAAGGAACTTGCAAGTACATTTGAATCTCTCTCTCTCTCTAACACACACACACACACAGCCTCTCCTGTTCTGACACAGGTATCTTGAAGACTGTCTGTCTACCACGTTGGCAGTGCGTTGCTTCTATCTTCATTTATTGTCTAATCATTCCATTTTGCCAAGTGATCGTCTTCAAAATAGTCGTATCAGTTAACGCATCTAATATGTTTTCCACTTTAGTTCTATCTTTCCATTTTCAGCTCTTACCTAAATTGCCTCTCCATTAATATCTGCATTGGGGCACGTATGGGTGCACTTTGTGTGTTTGTGGCTAAAATTTTGATAAATCATTTATTGTTAAAAGTTATAAAGCCGCATGCAAAGTATCCTTGATGAAGTTTTGAATGGATAAGATTTTCTTCCTAAACCATAGTGAAGGCGTTAATATTAGGGATGACCAACGCCGGTTCCGGTTCGCCATTTATGTGAACCTTAACCGGCCCTTGGTTACACCGGTTCCGGTCATCAGAATCCGGTTCCGGTACGGTTCCACACTACATTTTATTTTTATTTTTTTATCATACAATAATGAATAAACGGGTTAAAATTTAGTGAAAAACAAGGGAATTTTTTTATTTATCATACAATAATGAATAAACATGTTAAAATTTATTGAAAAACAAGGGATTTTTATTTTTTTTAATGGTAACGCCAGTCCGGTTCCGGTTCACCATTTATGTGAACCTTAACCGGCCCTTGGTTACACCGGTTCCGGTTACTCCGGTTCCGGTTAACTCGCCGGTTCGCTCCGATTCCGGGCTTCTCCGGTCCGGTTACGGGCCGGTTTGGTCATCCCTAGTTAATATAGACTCTTTAACTGGAATGAAGTGAGTATTGATGTTAATAAAATGGACAAGTTGATATTGTTGGAATTTAATATGCAACGATCAGATTAATAGGGAAATCACGTAAGCATATAACGATATCAGATTAAGCCAAAAGCAGAAATGTACCCACAAAAAGGATCCAGGAAAGACAGAAAAACAGGAGAGTTAGAAAGACTTATCATTTTAGATCGAGTCGCCTATAATAGACTCTCCTAAGAGAAATTATTGCCCCCTACTGGTGCGGCTGAGGGTTGCGGCAAATTCCTCCGAGGATGAAACGATCTCAGGAACGTACCAGGAAATCTTCGCACGAACAGGTACCGAACCACTTGCGACTGCTGTCCCACTTCGCCGGAATCTTACTTCTCAGATCAACCACATATTACGAATTTAGAGAGAGAACAGTTTCTTAGCAATTTTAATTGCGTGTGTAAAACTGATATAGGGATCGTATATTTATACTGGTATATAGTCGATTTAAGTATTCTAGGAGTACTCCAAAACCTACCTGATTTACAGTTACTTATTCTTGAAGGAAAAGAAACTGCACTGTTAGAGTCCAGTTAGGAAACTAAGACCTAACAGTTCGTCAGGGACCATTCTGCAAATATTGGAAACTTCAAATAAACTTTGTCCAAAGTTTTGTCAGGGACCATCTGCAAATATTGGAAACTTCAAATAAACTTTGTCCAAAAAGATACGCCCACGAACCGAACACCCATAGCCCGTGCCCGTGCCAGAGCCGGCCGAGCCGAGCCGAGCGAGCACGCGTGTGGGGAAAGGTTCAAGTCCACCTCACATGTAACTTGAACATGAGACTATGATATGCCAAGTAATTTATGGCACATCAACTACCCATTCCAATTCCATGTGGGATGGCCCAAAAAGCCTTTTATACTTCCAAGCAAATGGAAGGTTTGCCTTTCCTTTCCCATGTGGGATGGCAACCAACCCATCTCATCCTTGGAAATCCAAAAAGTCTCTTTCAAAAGCTCATCTTTGACGTCTTAGAACTATGGATTTAATCCATCATTTGGCTTTCACCAAAACACCAATATTGTTCATGGTATAACATATACTACAAGTATAAACATTGACCAAGGTCAAAGTCAACGGGACCCACCAATGGGACCCACTCAAAGTTGACCATTTCAAGCCAAATTTCCACAGAGATACCCGTATTTGTTATGGTTGCCGTAACACCCCGAAAATTCTATTTCTATAAATATCAAAATTGTCTCATTTACATCTCTAAAATACTTTACAAAGCCTCACAACAAGAGTATACGAAAGCTCCATAGAGCAACTATCCCCAAAAGAGTATAACCTGCTCCGAAAATTCCCACATCAGATCTCACATCGTACTACTTCTAGCTTTCCTGTGAACTAAGGAAAACAAATGGAAAGGGAGCGGGGTGAGATAAATCTCAGTAAGTTACTAATGCAGCTACATGTCATTATATCATGCAAATCAACAGAATAACTGAATCACAGCTAACACATAACAAGAGAGGCTCCTATCGCCAACCGTCCCATACCGGTTGGAAATAACGACCAACTCTTCATGCCGCACATAAGGTTGAAATAAACACGTTACAAAGGATACTGAGCCAAGGTTCTCCCAAAAGGATATAATAATCTGATCATCATCAACAGAGCCGCATCGAAGGCAGCTTCAACAGGGCATCATCAAAGAGCTGAAGCAGAGGTTCCGGAACCAAACAACAACAAGGACAACAGGGGAAAATGACACAAAGTCATAACCCAAAACGTGTAGCTAGAAAACTCACACAAGGGAGCTAGCTCAACCCAACCAAGGCCATCTGGCAGGGTAAAAGAAAAGGTACCAGTGGGAACATTATAATGAACTTGACTCGGGTGCCATTATAATCTCCTACCACTGCCTGACTCAACCAAGTATGACCAGCTGGACTTTAAACGAAAGCACAATCAGTATATGATTCCAAAATAGGGAACCATACCAAGTACATCATAAAGATGATAAACTGCTCATAAAAGACCAAGAAACAAGTGCGTTAGAAATATTTTTCAAACAAAGGATTTCAAAGTAGGAAATCCCACAAAAGCATCATAAAGATGTAATAACACCAAAATGAACCCAAACGGTTACACATTTCAAAATTGATCACAAACGGATCATTCCTACTATTTTGGTGTTCCACAATAACCATCTAGGTACCCTAGGATATCACCTAAGACCTAGACCAGGATTGGACCCTAAATCAATAGAATTGGAACATTTCAGTTCATTCAGCAACCTGGGCGGTCGCCCACACCAACCTGTGCGGTCGCCCAAAACCACCCTGACCACGACCAAAACCTTCCAGATAAGTGTGCGGCCGCACGCCCTATTTGGCGGGCGGCCGCCCCACACCTCTGCCAGCCAAACTTATATTCTTTATACTACCACTGTTTTTACCGTCTCAAAAGTACTATTACAACTTCCCCAAATATTTATTTAACATTCTAACTCTAACTCCCCGTCTCCAAAGTACTATTACAACTTTCACAGTAAATCTATTTCACCGTCTCAAAAGTACTATCACAATTTTCCCCAAATATTTACATAAACCAACAATTACCATCACAAGTATCACATAATATTATATGAACAATTTTATAATAAAAAGGGGAATAATAACTTACCTATTACGGAGAAAGTATCGATGAAAATATATTCTATTCGGTTAGAAACGATCTACTCAACACCTGAACATTTAGGTGAAGTCGGATTTTAGAACGGATGATTAATTAAAAGCAAGAAAATCAAAACAAGAAGAAAAACCTTACCCAAAATTGCAAATAACAATCACCAAAATGAATCCTTCAAAACGAACCCAGTATATTCATACTAGTAGAACACGAGCCATATGGTTTTATCCTGTCAGATGACTTTTCATTTTACTACTTCATTCTCACGGTTAAAGAAGTATGCTCTTATTAGATATGTATAAAGCCTAAGTAAATTAATGAGTCATCAAGAATGAGTTGATATTTTCTCTAGCACATGCTAAGTCCACCGAATTGGGATAACCTGTCAACCTAAAGTAAAACTCTTACATGCAAAGAAATCAACTACGTGGCTCATTTAGTTAAAATAACAATTCAACTCTTAGTCCAATCCACCCCCATAATTTATTATTATTATTTTTTTTCGATCCGTCCCAAAACGTCTTGCTTAATTTCGGCATGTCACAATCTTAAATCAATTAAAATACAAAACTAACATAAATTAAGTTATAAAATAATATCATACATAAAATATATATACAATTGGAGCGGGTAGTCACACTCTCTCCCCCTTAAAAAAAATTCGCCCCCGAATTTACTTACCAAAATATAATATATAGACATATCGATTATAGTAATAACTAACCATAGCCTAGTAGAGACCAACTAAGAAAATATCAAATGTCAGGACTTCTTGGGATTTTTTTAACCAAACACATCTGCACATAATGCATTCACAAATTGTCCTGCACACACTAAACACTAAAGGTCACACACTTAACCATCCTTGACCCCTCTTTTTTCCAGTTAACAATTTAAGAACCAATTATGTAATTATATTTAAAACACCTATCTACCCAATCCATACATGTAATCATATACCCATACTACTCTATTCATCAAAATTAAAAAAATCAAAGTCATAATTATTGATACCTCAATTTCCCAGTTAACAATTTAAGAAACCTCTAATTGCTTAGGTTTAGGATAAACTCACTTATTAACCATATCTATAATTTATCAAATAACTGCCATTAAAATGGCTTAGCCCGACCAACTTAATCATTCCTCAAGTGATTTCCCCCCCCCCCCCCCCCACTAATTAAAGCCCAATCAAGAATTTCAAGACTTAATTAATGACTATTAACCCAAAACTCTCAATTCAATTGTTTACCAATTCTGAATCATAAATGATCTATTTCTGATTAGCCTTACGCTCGCAGTCAACCTTTGAATCATTAAAATCCAGAAACTTTACTTTCCGATTCACCCCAACATATTGATGATCTAATCATCATCCCATATAATGTCAGAAAACTATCTCGGTAATCAGCTGATAATTGTTATTATAGTCAAATTTTCACTAACATCTCAATAGTATTTGAAATCAACTCCACATGCACGTAGCATATTCTCATAATTACATAGATCTCTAGGATTTCCAATTA
>JAOWBW010002625.1:0-63676 GCA_026119855.1 Campanula takesimana | reverse complement strand
GTGTATGCTTTGCAGATATACGTGCTTGTGTGAGATGTGAAATAGGAATTGCGAGAGAAAAATCGTGATTGTGGTGTGATATGATCTTGAAAGCACCTTTATAATGAGAGAGAAGTAAGAATGTAGAAAGTGATCTTGTGTGCGGTGTGATTTTGAGGAAAGCATTGGATGTATTCATACCTTCACTTACATTGCCGCTTGAGTGGAGATGGATTCTGATGTCCGGGAGGATGCTTTGATGGAGAATGTCCATTCTTTAGATGTTGATGAGAGAATGCCCTTGATGTGGGTTGGCGAGATGGTATTCTGGTGATGGGTTGGTCATGCCAAAAGGCAGCCTACGTATCCCTTTAAGAGAATCAGACCAGCGTAGTTCAAGGATGATGGAGAACGCTGGAGGAGAGGCTAGGAGCAAAGCAAAGTAAAGCACATAATTTTGCACATAGAAGGAGAAAAAGAAAGAAAAAATCATTTTTTTTTTTTTTTTAAGATTAGAAAGGAAAGAATATGCACACATGTGAGGAAAAGAGATTTTTTTTTTTTTTTTTTTTTAGGTCGTGGGTGAACCATTTAGCCATTGTGTGTTTGTAAAGCCAACCCAAGATCAAGTCATGCTCAGTCGAAGTCCTGATTGCCTCGCTTGAATTCTGTTGTCGCTGGTGTGCCCAACGAAGATTGATGTCTAGCCCCAAGAGATTTGTAGGTTATGGGGCTTTAAAAAGGCTTTTGATGCCGAGATGAGGGGTTGCTGTTGTAAAGCCCCTAGAATGCCTTTGATGCCAAATTTTGAGGGACTTGCATAGCTCCAAGATAAATCAGCTCTTGGCCCATTCGGTAAATCGCCCTTTGTTGTTGTAGTGAGCAAGCCCCAAGATGAGATCGTTGATGCCAAGCTTCGAGAGATTGCAAAGCCCCAAGTGTCGTGGGCTTGTAGATGGCGGGATATGAAGACCTTTCATTGTAAGCCCCAAATTACCTCGTGATTGGCTCGGCATTGAGAACGGATGTACCTGTTTGGTAGAATTCTTGATAGGGATCTCCTTCTTGCTCTTTCTGGGGAGATGAATGGCCTCATTGTGGTCGATACCCAAATGGCTGAGGGCTTATGTCAAAGGATGCAGTAATGTCTTGCGGTGCCGTCGAGGTCGCGGAGGATAAGGTCTTGGCGTGATAAAAGTCTTAAATGAGTATGCTTGCTTGACTCTTCTTGTGTTTGAACTAATGACGGATCTTCAGATGCACCTAGTGCTGTGGCCCAACTTTATCTGAGCTGCACCTTGTGCTTTTGATCTTGGAGAAGGGGGTGCTGAATTGCAGAAACATTGGGATTGGCCGTGGCATTTTCCGCTATAACCCTGTTTTGATTAGAGTTTAGCATATTGAATCTTTTTCCTTTTCTCTAAGACTTCCTTCAAAATCCGCTGTGAGTTCTAACAAAATAATCAACTTCATTCATAACATCGAGTCTTCATTTAAAACCAAGAGGCTTTGACTTGAAGTGTTGAGAGACCCTTTGAAGCTTGATTGTTCTCATGGAGCCATAAGACTACTCACATTGCACTTGCTCGAGTATTGTTGCCCAAAGACTGTCGGTCGCGAAGCCCTAATACTGCCCTTTGCTTGAATTACTGTAATGCCGTAACCCAAAGATTGTAGATTGCGAAGCCCCTTGAGACCTTCGTGCCGAATTGAGGAATCTTCCAATGTTGCACATGACTCGGCTGGGGATACTGCTGGGGAGTTAATTGTTCTTTGCCGAGGGAGCCTTTAAGACTTGACCGTAGCCCTAGAGTGCCATCATTGATTGCGAGAAAGGTCCATCCTTGATTGGGGGAACGAGCACGGGCACACGCGACAAGAGGGCTTTTTGACATCCTTTTGGGAGACTTTGAGGATAGTCTCACACATCTTTCTCGAACATAGCCTCTAGGGTGTATTGATTGGCAAGTGAAGCAAAAGGTCCTGTCCTTGAGTCACATAGCCCCTAGGGCGTCACCATTTGTTGATCAAAGCAAGAGTGACTCGTCCGTGTGAGGGAATAAACATGAGAAGATATGGCAAGAGCTACTCCATTTCTTGGGAGCCTTTCGGCGTACATTAGAAGCACATACTTGAAGAAGCTTTTGAAACTTAGACACATGTTGTTGCTATTTGTTGCCCAAGCCAATTGACTAGCTAGGATTATTTGTGCAACCTCATGCCCTTTTATGATGGGCTCGTTCTCGGATGGGTCTTGGCTACCACGGGCCTTCTTTTCATGAACCAAAAAATGCACACTGCTGGAGAATGATGCCGATAACCCAAGACACCTTTGACGGTGCTATATCTTGTCGAGCCTTTTGCAATCCCAAAGTTGACTCGGTGGGGAATTGACTTGCTGAGGAGATTCAATGTAGAACTTTGTCTTCTTTAGAGGCCCGGGATCTCCATTTCTCTTTCCCTTCTCTCTCTCACTCTCTCATTTTTTTTTTTATGACGCCCCTGTTTTTTGCCTAGACCGCCCTTTCGGGTTTCAATCTAGCGGGCATCTCTTTTGCGTCTTCATTTTTGACTCGATTAATGAGGAAGTGTGCATTGACTCTAGCTGAGGATGAGAGACATGTGATTTTTGCGGTGAAAACCTTTTGTCACTAAAGATGAGTGACATTGACTCGACTAGGGAAGTGTCCCTACTATTGGCATGTATTTTTTTTTATTGAATTGAATGACTCACGAAGGCAAGTAAGTCATTAAGAGAGAAGAGAAGGAAAGCCCCAATTTGATTGCAAGAAATTGGGAGTATGCAGAAAGAATAGAAGTCCTTAGACTCGACAAGGAACGCGAAATGATTCCAAATCTAAGAAAGTTGTTCAATCTTTTTGGTGATTAATTCATTGGCAAATGAATCGTACAAAGATGTCTTGACAAGTTCGAGATGAAGGCTGATCACCATAACGCGCTAGGGCTAAACATATCTTCTTTCTTGCATGAGACCGGACCCGCAGGTTGCCTACGTTCCTCCAGTGTAGAGGCTCAGGTCACCGTAGTTCTTGTGAATTGTCCATTCTTCGGGATGGAATTGTTTCTTCGTCGTGTAGCTTCGTCCTCCTTTGGTGGATGGAATGATGTTGATCTTGATGTGAACTTCTTTGATTGAGGGGAATTTTTTTTTTTTTTTTTTTTTTGTGCTCTAACTTTTGCCTAGGTTGATTTGAAGAAGAGTTCAACCTAGCGAGCTTTTTTTTTTTTTAAATCCCCTTTTGAAACATTGCTTGATTTTTATCCATGGTTGTTGCTTCACCTTTGATGTCTTGGCTTTGTCTTCGTCGTTGATGATGTTGCCTTCGTCACAATGTTTAGCCCCTAGGCGTTCAAGTGATGGCCTTCATTCCAAACTCGTTTAGACATCTTTTCATCATTTTGCCAAGAATTAGATTGAACAACTTGGAAGAGTGTATAAGGACAAGAACGACTTTTATTTGATAAGAAGACTCGACACTTAACATGGGACGAGAGAAAACATTAATGCACACAAAAGAGGACTTTTGACTCTTTTTTTTTTTTTTTTATTCCTACTACTAGGTAGAGAAAGAGAAACGGAGATTGTTGTTGTAGTCCCCATTGTCGTTGTAGTCTCCTTGTGGCATGATTTCTTGTAGAAGCCCCATTTCGAAACCAACTCATTCTTCTTTGATGAGTTCTTGCATGTTGGCACTCTCTAAAGGTTGCTCTTCACCCACAGTAAATTCGCCGTTGTCGAACAAATCTTGGATGATGTTTCGGAGAAGGAAGCACCCTTCGGTAGTATGGCCACTATGCTTGTGGTAGCCGCACCATTCACCATGTGCATGATTCTTCGGTATCGTCTTCGGCTTGTACCCCTCTAAAGGCTTGACCTTTCCACTTGCCACCAAAGTTTCAAATGCTTCGGCTTGGGTTACTCCTAGGAGGGAGTGAAACTCGGTTGTTGGCGGTACCTTTGTAGCTTTTGAGGGACGGGCCACTTAAGCAAGCTTTACCCTTAAACTTTGCTTTGCCATCGGTGAGCTCTTGCAAACGGGCTTTGTGTTCGGAAACCTCTTCCTCGTGAATTCTTCTTTCATAATCAAGACGAGCCTTGAGTTCGGAACCTCTTCTTTGTGAATCCTCTTGTCGATATCGAAACGGGCTTGCCACAAATTGTCTTTACGGCGGGCATCCTCGACAATCCTATCCATTTGTTCCCCCATTGATTTCATTATGTTGAGTAACCCTTTGTTTGACACGAAATCATTTCCACCGTTGTTGTTGTTGCCGTTGGAAGCCATTGGACCTATTGGAAGAGCACGGTTGATCTTAGATTGGCCCCACAAACACCTTTTGGATAAAATGAATTAACCCACAAACAAAGAAAAAGACTCAACCACATAAGGAAAAACGACTCTTTTTTTTTTTTTTTTTTTTTTTATTTATTTACAAAGTCGGAAGGACGTGGTCCTTTTTGGGGTTTCTAGGAAATAGTGGAATCGTCACACTAGTATATAGACCATCTCGCGGTCCCATATACTCATCGGATTCCACCACGCTTGTGAATCCTACATGTGTCGGGATTAAACTAAATTAATGTAGTAAATCATACATGCGGGGACGGATTTTTATTTTCGTCCAAAATAACCACTTTTGGGGACGGAGTTTTATTTCGTCCATTGCAACAAATTGGCATGTATGATTTGAAGACATTAGTTTAGGGAAATCTCAGCACATGGAAACCGACTTGAGTCACAGAGTGTTAGACCCTAGACTAGAATTGTGTGGCTTGTGCTCGGCTTGAATATGAGGCTCAAAGGTCACCCCCGGCATGTAGTCATGAACTACGCCACGGGCTGAGGTTTACCGATTCAAAAGAGCCAAGGTCGAGTGGAGCTTGAAACTTTCTAGGACGGGCCTCGACGGGTTTGGGGTTGGACTTGTGTGACTCGATAGTGAGCAGTTGATAGGAATATGTGCATGTAGTGTGAGGTCTAATATGTGACAAGACATTTTTTTTTTTTTCAAAGAAAGAAAAAAAAGGAAACAAATAAGCACGTATTTACAACTCCCGAATCACCCGTGTGACCGGTAAAAATAAACAGAAAGTAAAAGAAATTGTATGTAGGCCCGGTGCCCACACACTGTCATTCTGCTCTGTTCTGCTTTCTGTGCACTGTTCTATTTCTGGAAAATGCCCAGAAGCGCGCGCATTAGGGAAGCGATGTGGGAAGCGCGCGCATTGCGCAATGAATATGGGAGGCGCGCGCATCTGGGGTACCTGTCAGAATGTTAGAAGAAACTGTGGACTCAGGGGATTGCCCTGGTCCCAAATTATGTAACTTTTCCCTGCAGAAACTTGTTAGCACAGAAATATGGAATTGAAGGACAAGAAGGAAGACAGGCGATTCTGGTAATAAGGGTCGGACGCGCGCGCTTTAGGCCAGAAGGCCGGAGGCGCGCGCTTCCTACCCCTTTTACCAGAATGCCCAGAAAATAGAATAAAAAAACACCAAAAAATGAAAACGCAAGTTTAACCCTCTATATTCCCCAGCGGAGTCGCCACTGTAGATACCCCGGGGAACCACGGCTTGGCTAGAGCGGTGAATTATCCTAGGATGTCTAACTTGTTTAGATTGTTTAGAGTCGCCACCTATGTTTTAAAGGAACATAAGAAAACCTAGAAATAGCCTAATTTATGTACAAAACCAGAGATTCGGGAGAGAAGGGTTCGGGGGTTAGGTGACGGAGTGGGAAGTACTTAAACACCCACTCCGCCCCGCTTACGCGGGTCTTGCTACTATTGGTGTTCTAATATTTACATGTCCTTCAATAATTAAATAGAAATGTGCTAACAATTGTGATGAGAAGAAAAGAGGAAATAAAGGGGAAATAAAATAGAATTGTTTTATTTATTTAATGATAAAGATTACATGTAACAAGTAATGTTAAAGAATTACATTAAGAGATGAAGAGAAATTAACATGGTGAATTAAAGTTAAGATTAAAATGTAGGGAGATAACCTTAACTAACTTCAATATGTGAAGTAGTCATGTTGGTCATGTCCCATTAATGGAGATTGCATACATCAAGAAGAAGAAAACAAAGGAAGAAAATGGAGTTGTACCTTGAGAAAGAGGACTTGAACCTTGACTTGAAAGTGTTATTGTTGTAATGAAATTGTTGTAGAACAATTTGTGTAGAGTCTTGTTACTAAGAACTCTTGTTGGGAGAATTTGTGTATAATGTAGTTGGTGAATCAAGGTTGGAGTCCCTTTCTAAGGTAGAAGATGATGGTTTTTATAGGTAAAAAAGAGAGGGAAATGATGGAGGGAAATTGGTCATCCATGTGAAATGGAATGGGCCAATCACAAATAAGATAAATGAATAAAAGAAAAATAAAAGAAATAAAAGAAATCAAATAATAAATGAAAAAAATATTAGTTTTTGGGAAAAGGCTTAGAATTTGGGATTGGGAGTTAATGAGAAAAGGGGGGATGAATGTGGATGTAAAAAGATGGTTTTCGTGATCAAGAAAAGATGTTTGTAAATAAGAAAAGGGAGGGAAATAAGGTGCAATCCGTTACTGCCAAAGTGGGAAGCGCGCGGGTCCGGCTTTTGGGTCGGGACGCGCGCGCGGCTCACTGGCAGTACCGGAAGCGCCCGCGGGTGAAAAATGACAGAATGACAGAATGACCCTAAAAGTTAACTCTGTTATGCAATTTAGTCCAAAACTAACGGAATCAGTTAGGAACTTAACTGAAGTAACAGAAATCAACAAAATAAGTTAAATAAAAATACTTTGTATGCAATCGGGTGAGAGGTCCAAGGCGGGGTGTCTACACCACCTAAGATTTCTAAGAGAAAACGGGCTAACAAACTGCCGGATCAAGAGTCAATGGGCTTACGTCAAAGACAGCCTAAGATTTCTAAGCAAAAACGGGATTACAAACTGCCGGGTCAAGAGTCAATGGGCTTACGTCAAGGACCGCCTAAGATTTCTAAGTGAAAACGGGCTTACAAACTGTCGGGTCAAGAGTCATTGGGCTTACGTCAAGGAACGCCTAAGATTTCTAAGCAAAAACGTGCTAACAAACTGCCGGGTCAAGAGTCAATGGGCTTACGTCAAGAACCGCCTAAGATTTTAAGCAAAAACGGGCTTACAAACTGCCGGGTAAAGAGTCAATGGGCTTACCTCAAGGACCGCCTAAGATTTCTAAGTGAAAACGGGTTACAAACTGTCGGGTCAAGAGTCATTGGGCTTACGTCAAGGACCGCCTAAGATTTCTAAGCGAAAACGGGCTTACAAACTGCCGGGTCTAGAGTCAATGGGCTTACGTCAAGGAACGCCTAAGATTTCTAAGCAAAAACGGGCTTACAAACTGCCGGGTCAAGGGTCAACGGGCTTACGTCAAGGAACGCCTAAGATTTCTAAGCGAATACGGGCTTACAAACTACCGAGTCATTTTACATAAAAGCAATGACAACAAATGGGCTTACGTCAAGGACCCGCCTAAGATTTCTAAGCGAAAACGGGCTTACAAACTGCCGGGTCTAGAGTCAATGGGCTTACGTCAAACGCCTAAGATTTCTAAGCGAAAACGGGCTTACAAACTGCCGGGTCAAGTCAACAATGGGCTTACGTCAAGGACCGCCTAAGATTTCTAAGCGAAAACGGGCTTACAAACTACTGCCGGGTCATTTTACATAAAAGAGTCAAATGGGCTTACGTCAATTGGGACCGCCTAAGATTTCTAAGCGAAAACGGGCTTACAAAATACCCGGTCAAGAGTCAATGGGAGCGTCAAGGACCGCCTAAGATTTCTAAGCGAAAACGGGCTTACAAACTGCCAGGTCAAAGAGTCAATGGGCTTACGTCAAGGACCGCCTAAGATTTCTAAGCAAAAATGGCGTACAAACTGCGGGTCATGAGTCAATGGGCTTACGTCAAGGACCGCCTAAGATTTCTAAGCGAAAACGGCTTAACAAACTGCCGGGTCAAGAGTCAATGGGCTTTGTCAAGGACCGCCTAAGATTTCTAAGAAAACGGGCTTACAAACTGCCGGGTCAAGAGTCAATGGGCTTACGTCAAGGACCGCCTAAGATTTCTAAGCGAAAACGGGCTTACAAACTACCGGGTCAAGAGTCATTGGGCTTACGTCAAGGACCGCCTAAGATTTCTAAGCGAAAACGGGCTTACAAACTGCCGGGTCTAGAGTCAATGGGCTTTAATCAAGGACCGCCTAAGATTTCTAAGCGAAAACGGGCTTACAAACTCCGGGTCAAGAGTCAACGGGCTTACATCAAGGACTGCCTAAGATTTCTAAGCCAAAACGGGCTTACAAACTGCCGGGTCAAGAGTCAATGGGCTTACGTCAAGGACCGCCTAAGATTTCTAAGCGAAAACGGGCTTACAAACTACCGCGTCAAGAGTCAATGTGCTTATGTTAAGGACCGCCTAAGATTTCTAAGCAAAAACGGGCTTACAAACTACCGGGTCAAGAGTCAATGGGCTTACGTCAAGACCGACTAAGATTTCTAAGCAAAAACGGGCTTACAAATTGCCGGGTCAAGAGTCAATGGGCTTACGTTAAGGACCGCCTAAGATTTCTAAGCAAAAACGGGCTTACAAATTGTCGGGTCAAGAGTCAATGGGCTTACGTCAAGGACCGCCTAAGATTTCTAAGCGAAAACGGGCTTACAAACTGCAGGGTCAAGAGTCAATGGGCTTACGTCAAGGACCACCTAAGATATCTAATTGAAAACGGGCTTACAAACTGCCGGGTCAAGAGTTAATGGGCTTACGTCAAGGACCGCCTAAGATTTCTAAGCGAAAATGGGCTTACAAACTGCCGGGTCATGTAACATAAATGCAATGACAACAAATGGGCTTACGTCACATTGGGACCGCCTAGATTTCTAAGCAAAAACGGTTTACAAACTACCGAGTCAAGAGTCAATGGGCTTACGTCAAGGACCGCCTAAGATTTCTAAGCGAAAACGGGCTTACAAACTACCGGTTCAAGAGTCAATGGGCTTTTGTCAAGGACCACCTAAGATTTCTAAGCAAAAACGGGCTTACAAACTGCCGGGTCAAGAGTCAATGGGCTTACGTCAAGGACCGCCTAAGATTTCTAAGCGAAAACGGGCTTACAAACTGCCAGGTCAAAAGTCAATGGGCTTGCGTCAAGGACCGCCTAAGATTTCTAAGCAAAAAGGCCGTACAAACTGCCGGGTCATGAGTCAATGGGCTTACGTCAAGGACCGCTTAAGATTTCAAAGCGAAAACGGGCTTAGAAACTGCCAGTTCAAAAGTCAATGGGCTTGCGTCAAGGACCGCCTAAGATTTCTAAGCAAAAATGGCCTTACAAACTGCCGGGTCATGAGTCAATGAGCTTACGTCAAGGACCGCCTAAGATTTCTAAGCAAAAACGGGCTTACAAACTACCGCGTCAAGAGTCAATGTGCTTATGTTAAGGACCGCCTAAGATTTCTAAGCAAAAACGGGCTTACAAACTACCGGGTCAAGAGTCAATGGGCTTACGTTAAGAACGACTAAGATTTCTAAGCGAAAACGGGCTTACAAATTGCCGGGTCAAGAGTCAATGGGCTTACGTTAAGGACCGCCTAAGATTTCTAAGCAAAAACGGGCTTACAAATTTTCGGGTCAAGAGTCAATGGGCTTACGTCAAGGACCGCCTAAGATTTCTAAGCGAAAACGGCTTACAAACTGCAGGTTCAAGATTCAATGGGCTTACGTCAAGGACCACCTAAGATATCTAATTGAAAACGGGCTTACAAACTGCCGGGTCAAGAGTTATTGGGCTTACGTCAAGGACCGCCTAAGATTTCTAAGCGAAAATGGGCTTACAAACTGCCGGGTCATGTAACATTAAGCAATGACAACAAATGGGCTTACGTCACATTGGGACCGCCTAAGATTTCTAAGCAAAAACGGGTTTACAAACTACCGAGTCAAGAGTCAATGGCTTACGTCAAGGACCGCCTAAGATTTCTAAGCGAAAACGGGCTTACAAACTACCGGTTCAAGAGTCAATGGCTTTTGTCAAGGACCACCTAAGATTTCTAAGCAAAAACGGGCTTACAAACTGCGGGTCAAGAGTCAATGGGCTTACGTCAAGGACCGCCTAAGATTTCTAAGCGAAAACGGGCTTACAAACTGCCAGGTCAAAAGTCAATGGGCTTGCGTCAAGGACCGCCTAAGATTTCTAAGCAAAATGGCCGTACAAACTGCCGGGTCATGAGTCAATGGGCTTACGTCAAGGACCGCTTAAGATTTCAAAGCGAAAACGGGCTTAGAAACTGCCAGTTCAAAGTCAATGGGCTTGCGTCAAGGACCGCCTAAGATTTCTAAGCAAAAATGGCCTTACAAACTGCCGGGTCATGAGTCAATGGGCTTACGTCAAGGACCGCCTAAGATTTCTAAGCGAAAACATGCTAACAAACTGCCGGGTCAAGATCCATAGGCTTACGTCAACGGCCGCCAAGATTTCTAAGCAAAAACGGGCTTACAAACTGCCGGGTCAAGAGTCAATGGGCTTACGTCAAGGACCGCCTAAGATTTCTAGGGAAAACGGGCTTACAAACTCCCAGGTCAAAATTCAATGGGCTTGCGTCAAGGACCGCCTAAGATTTCTAAGCAAAATGGCCGTACAAACTGCCGGGTCATGAGTCAATGGGCTTACGTCAAGGACCGCCTAAGATTTCTAAGCGAAAACGTGCTAACAAACTGCCGGGTCAAGAGTCAATGGGCTTACGTCAAGGACCGCCTAAGATTTCTAAGCAAAAACGGGCTTACAAACTGCCGGGTCAAGAGTCAATGGGCTTACCTCAAGGACCCCCTAAGATTTCTAAGTGAAAACGGGCTTACAAACTATCGGGTCAAGAGTCATTGGGCTTACGTCAAGGACCGCCTAAGATTTCTAAGCGAAAACGGGCTTACAAACTGCCGGGTCTAGAGTCAATGGGCTTAAATCAAGGACCGCCTAAGATTTCTAAGTGAAAACGGCTTACAAACTGCCGGGTCAAGAATCAACGGGCTTACATCAAGGACCGCCTAAGATTTCTAAGCCAAAACTGGCTTACAAACTGCCGGGTCAAGAGTCAATAGGCTTACGTCAAGGACCGCCTAAGATTTCTAAGTGAAAACGGGCTTACAAACTGTCGGGTCAAGAGTCATTGGGCTTACGTCAAGGAACGCCTAAGATTTCTATGCAAAAATGTGCTAACAAACTGCCGGGTCAAGAGTCAATGGGCTTACGTCAAGAACCGCCTAAGATTTTAAGCAAAAACGGGCTTACAAACTGCCGGGTAAAGAGTCAATGGGCTTACCTCACGGACCGCCTAAGATTTCTAAGTGAAAACGGGCTTACAAACTGTCGTGTCAAGAGTCATTGGGCTTACGTCAAGGACCGCCTAAGATTTCTAAGCGAAAACGGGCTTACAAACTGCCGGGTCTAGAGTCAATGGGCTTACGTCAAGGAACGCCTAAGATTTCTAAGCAAAAACGTGCTAACAAACTGCTGGGTCAAGAGTCAATGGGCTTACGTCAAGAACCGCCTAAGATTTTAAGCAAAAACGGGTTTACAAACTGCCGGGTAAAGAGTCAATGGGCTTACCTCAAGGACCGCCTAAGATTTCTAAGTGAAAACGTGCTTACAAACTGTCGGGTCAAGAGTCATTGGGCTTACGTCAAGGACCGCCTAAGATTTCTAAGCGAAAACGGGCTTACAAACTGCCGGGTCTAGAGTCAATGGGCTTTAATCAAGGACCGCCTAAGATTTCTAAGCGAAAACGGGCTTACAAACTGCCGGGTCAAGAGTCAACGGGCTTACATCAAGGGCCCGCCTAAGATTTCTAAGCCAAAACGGGCTTACAAACTGCCGGGTCAAGAGTCAATGGGCTTACGTCAAGGACCGCCTAAGATTTCTAAGCGAAAACGGGCTTACAAACTACCGCGTCAAGAGTCAATGTGCTTATGTTAAGGACCGCCTAAGATTTCTAAGCAAAACGGGCTTACAAACTACCGGGTCAAGAGTCAATGGGCTTACGTCAAGAACCGACTAAGATTTCTAAGCGAAAACGGGCTTACAAATTGCCGGGTCAAGAGTCAATGGGCTTACGTTAATGACCGCCTAAGATTTCTAAGCAAAAACGGGCTTACAAACTTCGGGTCAAGAGTCAATGGGCTTACGTCAAGGACCGCCTAAGATTTCTAAGCGAAAATGGGCTTACAAACTGCCGGGTCATGTAACATAAAAGCAATGACAACAAATGGGCTTACGTCACATTGGGACCGCCTAAGATTTCTAAGCAAAAACGGGTTTACAAACTACCGAGTCAAGAGTCAATGGGCTTACGTCAAGGACCGCCTAAGATTTCTAAGCGAAAACGGGCTTACAAACTACCGGTTCAAGAGTCAATGGGCTTTGTCAAGGACCACCTAAGATTTCTAAGCAAAAACGGGCTTACAAACTGCCGGGTCAAGAGTCAATGGGCTTACGTCAAGGACCGCCTAAGATTTCTAAGCGAAAACGGGCTTACAAACTGCCAGGTCAAAAGTCAATGGGCTTGCGTCAAGGACCGCCTAAGATTTCTAAGCAAAAATGGCCGTACAAACTGCCGGGTCATGAGTCAATGGGCTTACGTCAAGGACCGCTAAGATTTCTAAGCGAAAACGGGCTTAGAAACTGCCAGTTCAAAAGTCAATGGGCTTACGTCAAGGACCGCCTAAGATTTCTAAGCAAAAATGGCCTTACACAACTGCCGGGTCATGAGTCAATGGGCTTACGTCAAGGACCGCCTAAGATTTCTAAGCGAAAACATGCTAACAAACTGCCGGGTCAAGAATCAATGGGCTTACGTCAACGGCCGCCAAAGATTTCTAAGCAAAAATGGGCTTACAAACTGCCGGTCAAGAGTCAATGGGCTTACGTCAAGGACCGCCTAAGATTTCTAAGGGAAAACGGGCTTACAAACTGCAGGTCAAAAGTCAATGGGCTTGCGTCAAGGACCGCCTAAGATTTCTAAGCAAAAATGGCCGTACAAACTGCCGGGTCATGAGTCAATGGGCTTACGTCAAGGACCGCCTAAGATTTCTAAGCGAAAACGTGCTAACAAACTGCCGGGTCAAGATTCAATGGGCTTACGTCAAGGACCGCCTAAGATTTCTAAGCAAAAACGGGCTTACAAACTGCCGGGTCAAGAGTCAATGGGCTTACCTCAAGGACCGCCTAAGATTTCTAAGTGAAAACGGGCTTACAAACTATCGGGTCAAGAGTCATTAGGCTTACGTCAAGGACCGCCTAAGATTTCTAAGCGAAAACGGGCTTACAAACTGCCGGGTCTAGAGTCAATGGGCTTAAATCAAGGACCGCCTAAGATTTCTAAGTGAAAACGGGCTTACAAACTGCCGGTCAAGAGTCAACGGGCTTACATCAAGGACCGCCTAAGATTTCTAAGCCAAAACTGGCTTACAAACTGCCGGGTCAAGAGTCAATAGGCTTACGTCAAGGACCGCCTAAGATTTCTAAGTGAAAACGGGCTTACAAACTGTCGGGTCAAGAGTCATTAGGCTTACGTCAAGGAACGCCTAAGATTTCTATGCAAAAATGTGCTAACAAACTGCCGGTCAAGAGTCAATGGGCTTACGTCAAGAACCGCCTAAGATTTTAAGCAAAAACGGGCTTACAAACTGCCGGGTCAAGAGTCAATGGGCTTACGTCAAGGACCGCCTAAGATTTCTAAGTGAAAACGGGCTTACAAACTGTCGGGTCAAGAGTCATTGGGCTTACATCAAGGACCGCCTAAGATTTCTAAGCGAAAACGGGCTTACAAACTGCCGGGTCTAGAGTCAATGGGCTTACGTCAAGGACGCCTAAGATTTCTAAGCAAAAACGGCTAACAAACTGCTGGGTCAAGAGTCAATGGGCTTACGTCAAGACCGCCTAAGATTTTAAGCAAAACGGGTTTACAAACTGCCGGGTAAAGACTCAATGGGCTTACCTCAAGGACCGCCTAAGATTTCTAAGTGAAAACGGGCTTACAAACTATCGGGTCAAGAGTCAATGGGCTTACGTCAAGGACCGCCTAAGATTTCTAAGCGAAAACGGGCTTACAAACTGCCGGGTCTAGAGTCAATGGGCTTTAATCAAGGACCGCCTAAGATTTCTAAGCGAAAACGGGCTTACAAACTGCCGGGTCAAGAGTCAACGGGCTTACATCAAGGACCGCCTAAGATTTCTAAGCAAAACGGGCTTACAAACTGCGGGTCAAGAGTCAATGGGCTTACGTCAAGGACCGCCTAAGATTTCTAAGCGAAAACGGGCTTACAAACTACCGGTCAAGAATCAATGTGCTTACGTCAAGGACCGCCTAAGATTTCTAAGCAAAAACGGGCTTACAAACTGCCGGGTCAAGATTCAATGGGCTTACGTCAAGAACCGACTAAGATTTCTAAGCGAAAACGGGCTTACAAATTGCCGGTCAAGAGTCAATGGGCTTACGTTAAGGACCGCCTAAGATTTCTAAGCAAAAACGGGCTTACAAATTGTCCGGGTCAAGAGTCAATGGGCTTACGTCAAGGACCGCCTAAGATTTCTAAGCGAAACGGGCTTACAAACTGCAGGGTCAAGAGTCAAGGGCTTACGTCAAGGACCACCTAAGATATCTAATTGAAAACGGGCTTACAAACTGCCGGGTCAAGAGTAATGGGCTTACGTCAAGGACCGCCTAAGATTTCTAAGCGAAAATGGGCTTACAAACTGCCGGGTCATGTAACATACAAGCAATGACAACAAAGGGCTTACGTCAAGGGACCGCCTAAGATTTCTAAGCAAAAACGGGTTTACAAACTACCGAGTCAAGAGTCAATGGGCTTACGTCAAGGACCACCTAAGATTTCTAAGCAAAAACGGGCTTACAAACTGCCGGGTCAAGAGTCAATGGGCTTACGTCAAGGACCGCCTAAGATTTCTAAGCGAAAACGGGCTTACAAACTGCCAGGTCAAGTCAATCGGCTTGCGTCAAGGACCGCCTAAGATTTCTAAGTAAAAATGGCCGTACAAACTGCCGGGTCATGAGTCAATGGGCTTACGTCAAGGACCGCCTAAGATTTCTAAGCGAGAACGGGCTTACAAACTGCCAGTTCAAAAGTCAATGGGCTTGCGTCAAGGACCGCCTAAGATTTCTAAGCAAAAACGGCCTTACAAACTGCCGGTTCATGAGTCAATGGGCTTACGTCAAGGACCGCCTAAGATTTCTAAGCGAAAACATGCTAACAAACTGCCGGGTCAAGAGTCAATGGGCTTACGTCAAGGCCGCCAAGATTTCTAAGCAAAAACGGGCTTACAAACTGCCGGGTCAAGAGTCAATGGGCTTACGTCAAGGACCGCCTAAGATTTCTAAGCAAAAATGGCCGTACAAACTGCCGGGTCAGAGTCAATGGGCTTACGTCAAGGACCGCCTAAGATTTCTAAGCGAAAACGTGCTACAAACTAACAAACTACAGGGTCAAGAGTCAATGGGCTTACGTCAAGGACCGCCTAAGATTTCTAAGCAAAAACGGGCTTACAAACTGCCGGGTCAAGAGTCAATTGGCTTACGTCAAGGACCGCCTAAGATTTCTAAGCGAAAACGGGCTTACAAACTATCCGGTCAAGAGTCAATTGGCTTACGTCAAGGACCGCCTAAGATTTCTAAGCGAAAACGGGCTTACAAACTGCCGGGTCAAGAGTCAATGGGCTTACGTCAAGGACCGCCTAAGATTTCTAAGCGAAAACGGCTTACAAACTGCCGGGTCAAGAGTCAATGGGCTTACGTCAAGGACCGCCTAAGATTTCTAAGCGAAACTGGCTTACAAACTGCCGGGTCAAGAGTCAATGGGCTTACGTCAAGGACCGCCTAAGATTTCTAAGCGAAAACGGACTTACAAACTGTCGGGTCAAGAGTCATTGGGCTTACGTCAAGGACCGCCTATTTCTAAGCAAAAACGGGCTTACAAACTGCCGGGTCAAGAGTCAATGGGCTTACGTCAAGGACCGCCTAAGATTTCTAAGCGAAAACGGGCTTACAAACTGCCGGGTCAAGAGTCAATGGGCTACGTCAAGGACCGCCTAAGATTTCTAAGCGAAAACGGCTTACAAACTGCCGGGTCAAGAGTCAATGGGCTTACGTCAAGGAACGCCTAAGATTTCTAAGCAAAAACGGCTACAAACTGCCGGGTCAAGAGTCAATGGGCTTACGTCAAGACCGCCTAAGATTTTAAGCAAAAACGGTTTACAAACTGCCGGGTAAAGAGTCAATGGGCTTACTCAAGGACCGCCTAAGATTTCTAAGTGAAAACGGGCTTACAAACTATAGGGTCAAGAGTCATTGGGCTTACGTCAAGGACCGCCTAAGATTTCTAAGCGAAAACGGGCTTACAAACTGCCGGGTCAAGAGTCAATGGGCTTACGTCAAGGACCGCCTAAGATTTCTAAGCGAAAACGGGCTTACAAACTGCCGGGTCAAGAGTCAATGGGCTTACGTCAAGGACCGCCTAAGATTTCTAAGCGAAAACGGGCTTACAAACTGCCGGGTCAAGAGTCAATGGGCTTACGTCAAGGACCGCCTAAGATTTCTAAGCGAAAACGGGCTTACAAACTGCCGGGTCAAGAGTCAATGGGCTTACGTCAAGGACCGCCTAAGATTTCTAAGCAAAAACGGGCTTACAAACTGCCGGGTCAAGAGTCAATGGGCTTACGTCAAGGACCGCCTAAGATTTCTAAGCGAAAACGGGCTTACAAACTGCCGGGTCAAGAGTCAATGGGCTTACGTCAAGGACCGCCTAAGATTTCTAAGCGAAAACGGGCTTACAAACTGCCAGGTCAAGAGTCAATGGGCTTACGTCAAGGACCGCCTAAGATTTCTAAGCAAAACGGGCTTACAAACTCCGGGTCAAGAGTCAATGGGCTTACGTCAAGGACCGCCTAAGATTTCTAAGCGAAAACGGGCTTACAAACTGCCGGTTCAAGATTCAATGGGCTTACGTCAAGGACCGCCTAAGATTTCTAAGCGAAAACGGGCTTACAAACTGCCGGGTCAAGAGTCAATGGGCTTACGTCAAGGACCGCCTAAGATTTCTAAGCGAAAACGGCTTACAAACTGCAGGGTCAAGAGTCAATGGGCTTACGTCAAGGACCGCCTAAGATTTCTAAGCAAAAACGGGCTTACAAACTGCCGGTCAAGAGTCAATGGGCTTACGTCAAGGACCGCCTAAGATTTCTAAGCGAAAACGGGCTTACAAACTGCCGGGTCAAGAGTCAATGGGCTTACGTCAAGGACCGCCTAAGATTTCTAAGCGAAAACGGGCTTACAAACTGCCGGGTCAAGAGTCAATGGGCTTACGTTAAGGACCGCCTAAGATTTCTAAGCGAAAACGGGCTTACAAACTGCCGGGTCAAGAGTCAATGGGCTTACGTCAAGGACCGCCTAAGATTTCTAAGCGAAAACGGGCTTACAAACTGCCGGGTCAAGAGTCAATGGGCTTACGTCAAGGACCGCCTAAGATTTCTAAGCGAAAACGGGCTTACAAACTGCCGGGTCAAGAGTCAATGGGCTTACGTCAAGGACCGCCTAAGATTTCTAAGCGAAAACGGGCTTACAAACTGCCAGGTCAAGAGTCAATGGGCTTACGTCAAGGACCGCCTAAGATTTCTAAGCAAAACGGCTTACAAACTGCCGGGTCAAGAGTCAATGGCTTACGTCAAGGACCGCCTAAGATTTCTAAGCGAAAACGGGCTTACAACTGCCGGGTCAAGAGTCAATGGGCTTACGTCAAGGACCGCCTAAGATTTCTAAGCGAAAACGGCTTACAAACTGCCGGGTCAAGAGTCAATGGGCTTACGTCAAGGACCGCCTAAGATTTCTAAGCGAAAACGGCTTACAAACTGCCGGGTCAAGAGTCAATGGGCTTACGTCAAGGACCGCCTAAGATTTTTAAGCGAAAACGGGCCTACAAACTGCCGGGTCATTTTACATAAAAGTCAACAAATGGGCTTACGTCACAGGACCGCCTAAGATTTCTAAGCGAAACGGGCTTACAAACTGCCGGGTCAAGTCAATGGGCTTACGTCAAGGACCGCCTAAGATTTCTAAGCAAAAACGGGCTTACAAACTGCCGGGTCAAGAGTCAATGGGCTTACGTCAAGGACCGCCTAAGATTTCTAAGCAAAAACGGGCTTACAAACTGCCGGGTCAAGAGTCAATGGGCTTACGTCAAGGACCGCCTAAGATTTCTAAGCGAAAACGGCTTACAAACTGCCGGTCAAGAGTCAATGGGCTTACGTCAAGGACCGCCTAAGATTTCTAAGCAAAACGGGCTTACAAACTGCCGGGTCAGAGTCAATGGCTTACGTCAAGGACCGCCTAAGATTTCTAAGCGAAAACGGGCTTACAAACTGCCGGTCAAGAGTCAATGGGCTTACGTCAAGGACCGCCTAAGATTTCTAAGCGAAAACGGGCTTACAAACTGCCAGGTCAAGAGTCAATGGGCTTACGTCAAGACCGCCTAAGATTTCTAAGCAAAAACGGGCTTACAAACTGCCGGGTCAAGAGTCAATGGGCTTACGTCAAGGACCGCCTAAGATTTCTAAGCGAAAACGGGCTTACAAACTGCCGGGTCAAGAGTCAATGGCTTACGTCAAGGACCGCCTAAGATTTCTAAGCAAAAACGGGCTTACAAACTGCCGGGTCAAGAGTCAATGGGCTTACGTCAAGGACCGCCTAAGATTTCTAAGCGAAACGGGCTTACAAACTGCCGGGTCAAGAGTCAATGGGCTTACGTCAAGGACCGCCTAAGATTTCTAAGCGAAAACGGGCTTACAAACTGCCGGGTCAAGAGTCAATGGGCTTACGTCAGGACCGCCTAAGATTTCTAAGCGAAAACGGGCTTACAAACTGCCGGGTCAAGAGTCAATGGGCTTACGTCAAGGACCGCCTAAGATTTCTAAGCAAAAACGGGCTTACAAACTGCCGGGTCAAGAGTCAATGGGCTTACGTCAAGGACCGCCTAAGATTTCTAAGCGAAACGGGCTTACAAACTGCCGGTCAAGAGTCAATGGGCTTACGTCAAGGACCGCCTAAGATTTCTAAGCAAAACGGGCTTACAAACTGCCGGGTCAAGAGTCAATGGGCTTACGTCAAGGACCACCTAAGATTTCTAAGCGAAAACGGGCTTACAAACTGCCGGTCAAGAGTCAATGGGCTTACGTCAAGGACCGCCTAAGATTTCTAAGCAAAAACGGGCTTACAAACTGCCGGGTCAAGAGTCAATGGGCTTACGTCAGGACCGCCTAAGATTTCTAAGCGAAAACGGGCTTACAAACTGCCGGGTCAAGAGTCAATGGGCTTACGTCAAGGACCGCCTAAGATTTCTAAGCGAAAACGGCTTACAAACTGCCGGGTCAAGAGTCAATGGGCTTACGTCAAGGACCGCCTAAGATTTCTAAGCAAAAACGGGCTTACAAACTGCCGGGTCAAGAGTCAATGGGCTTACCAAGGACCGCCTAAGATTTCTAAGCGAAAACGGGCTTACAAACTGCCGGGTCAAGAGTCAATGGGCTTACGTCAAGGACCGCCTAAGATTTCTAAGCGAAAACGGGCTTACAAACTGCCGGGTCAAGAGTCAATGGGCTTACGTCAAGGACCGCCTAAGATTTCTAAGCGAAAACGGGCTTACAAACTGCCGGGTCAAGAGTCAATGGGCTTACGTCAAGGACCGCCTAAGATTTCTAAGCAAAACGGGCTTACAAACTGCCGGGTCAAGAGTCAATGGGCTTACGTCAAGGACCGCCTAAGATTTCTAAGCGAAAACGGGCTTACAAACTGCCGGTCAAGAGTCAATGGGCTTACGTCAAGGACCGCCTAAGATTTCTAAGCGAAAACGGGCTTACAAACTGCCGGGTCAAGAGTCAATGGGCTTACGTCAAGGACCCGCCTAAGATTTCTAAGCGAAAACGGCTTACAAACTGCCGGGTCAACAAAAGCAATGACAATGGGCTTACGTCAAGGACCGCCTAAGATTTCTAAGCGAAAACGGGCTTACAAACTGCCGGGTCAAGAGTCAATGGGCTTACGTCAAGGACCGCCTAAGATTTCTAAGCGAAAACGGGCTTACAAACTGCCGGGTCAAGAGTCAATGGGCTTACGTCAAGGACCGCCTAAGATTTCTAAGCAAAACGGGCTTACAAACTGCCGGGTCAAGAGTCAATGGGCTTACGTCAAGGACCGCCTAAGATTTCTAAGCGAAAACGGGCTTACAAACTGCCGGTCAAGAGTCAATGGGCTTACGTCAAGGACCGCCTAAGATTTCTAAGCAAAAACGGGCTTACAAACTGCCGGGGTCAAGAGTCAATGGGCTTACGTCAAGGACCGCCTAAGATTTCTAAGCGAAACGGGCTTACAAACTGCCGGGTCAAGAGTCAATGGGCTTACGTCAAGGACCGCCTAAGATTTCTAAGCGAAAACGGGCTTACAAACTGCCGGGTCAAGAGTCAATGGGCTTACGTCAAGGACCGCCTAAGATTTCTAAGCAAAACGGGCTTACAAACTGCCGGGTCAAGAGTCAATGGGCTTACGTCAAGGACCGCCTAAGATTTCTAAGCGAAAACGGGCTTACAAACTGCCGGTCAAGAGTCAATGGGCTTACGTCAAGGACCGCCTAAGATTTCTAAGCGAAAACGGGCTTACAAACTGCCGGGTCAAGAGTCAATGGGCTTACGTCAAGGACCGCCTAAGATTTCTAAGCGAAAACGGGCTTACAAACTGCCGGTCAAGAGTCAATGGGCTTACGTCAAGGACCGCCTAAGATTTCTAAGCGAAAACGGGCTTACAAACTGCCGGGTCAAGAGTCAATGGGCTTACGTCAAGGACCGCCTAAGATTTCTAAGCGAAAACGGGCTTACAAACTGCCAGGTCAAGAGTCAATGGGCTTACGTTAAGGACCGCCTAAGATTTCTAAGCAAAACGGGCTTACAAACTGCCGGGTCAAGAGTCAATGGGCTTACGTCAAGGACCGCCTAAGATTTCTAAGCGAAAACGGGCTTACAAACTGCCGGGTCAAGAGTCAATGGGCTTACGTCAAGGACCGCCTAAGATTCTAAGCAAAAACGGGCTTACAAACTGCCGGGCAAGAGTCAATGGGCTTACGTCAAGGACCGCCTAAGATTTCTAAGCGAAAACGGGCTTACAAACTGCAGGGTCAAGAGTCAATGGGCTTACGTCAAGGACCGCCTAAGATTTCTAAGCAAAAACGGGCTTACAAACTGCCGGGTCAAGAGTCAATGGGCTTACGTCAAGGACCGCCTAAGATTTCTAAGCGAAAACGGGCTTACAAACTGCCGGGTCAAGAGTCAATGGGCTTACGTCAAGGACCGCCTAAGATTTCTAAGCGAAAACGGGCTTACAAACTGCCGGGTCAAGAGTCAATGGGCTTACGTCAAGGACCGCCTAAGATTTCTAAGCAAAAACGGGCTTACAAACTGCCGGGTCAAGAGTCAATGGGCTTACGTCAAGGACCGCCTAAGATTTTAAGCAAAAACGGGCTTACAAACTGCCGGGTCAAGAGTCAATGGGCTTACGTCAAGGACCGCCTAAGATTTCTAAGCGAAAACGGGCTTACAAACTGCCGGTCAAGAGTCAATGGGCTTACGTCAAGGACCGCCTAAGATTTCTAAGCGAAAACGGGCTTACAAACTGCCGGGTCAAGAGTCAATGGGCTTACGTTAAGGACCGCCTAAGATTTCTAAAAAAACGGGCTTACAAACTGCCGGGTCAAGAGTCAATGGGCTTACGTCAAGGACCGCCTAAGATTTCTAAGCGAAAACGGGCTTACAAACTGCCGGGTCAAGAGTCAATGGGCTTACGTCAAGGACCGCCTAAGATTTCTAAGCGAAAACGGGCTTACAAACTGCCGGGTCAAGAGTCAATGGGCTTACGTCAAGGACCGCCTAAGATTTCTAAGCGAAAAGGCTTACAAACTGCCGGGTCAAGAGTCAATGGGCTTACGTCAAGGACCGCCTAAGATTTCTAAGCGAAAACGGCTTACAAACTGCCGGGTCAAGAGTCAATGGGCTTACGTCAAGGACCGCCTAAGATTTCTAAGCGAAAACGGGCTTACAAACTTCGGGTCATTTACATAAAAGCAATGACAACAAATGGGCTTACGTCAAGGACCGCCTAAGATTTCTAAGCGAAAACGGGCTTACAAACTGCCGGGTCAAGAGTCAATGGCTTACGTCAAGGACCGCCTAAGATTTCTAAGCAAAAACGGGCTTACAAACTGCCGGGTCAAGAGTCAATGGGCTTACGTCAAGGACCGCCTAAGATTTCTAAGCAAAAACGGGCTTACAAACTGCCGGGTCAAGAGTCAATGGGCTTACGTCAAGGACCGCATAAGATTTCTAAGCGAAAACGGGCTTACAAACTGCCAGGGTCAAGAGTCAATGGGCTTACGTCAAGGACCGCCTAAGATTTCTAAGCAAAAACGGGCTTACAAACTGCCGGGTCAAGAGTCAATGGGCTTACGTCAAGGACGCCTAAGATTTCTAAGCGAAAACGGGCTTACAAACTGCCGGGTCAAGAGTCAATGGGCTTACGTCAAGGACCGCCTAAGATTTCTAAGCGAAAACGGGCTTACAAACTGCCGGGTCAAGAGTCAATGGGCTTACGTCAAGGACCGCCTAAGATTTCTAAGCAAAACGGGCTTACAAACTGCCGGGTCAAGAGTCAATGGGCTTACGTCAAGGACCGCCTAAGATTTCTAAGCGAAAACGGGCTTACAAACTGCCGGGTCAAGAGTCAATGGGCTTACGTCAAGGACCGCCTAAGATTTCTAAGCGAAACGGGCTTACAAACTGCCAGGTCAAGAGTCAATGGGCTTACGTCAAGGACCGCCTAAGATTTCTAAGCGAAAACGGGCTTACAAACTGCCGGGTCAAGAGTCAATGGGCTTACGTCAAGGACCGCCTAAGATTTCTAAGCAAAACGGGCTTACAAACTGCCGGGTCAAGAGTCAATGGGCTTACGTCAAGGACCGCCTAAGATTTCTAAGCGAAAAGGGCTTACAAACTGCCGGGTCAAGAGTCAATGGGCTTACGTCAAGGACCGCCTAAGATTTCTAAGCAAAAACGGGCTTACAAACTGCCGGGTCAAGAGTCAATGGGCTTACGTCAAGGACCGCCTAAGATTTCTAAGCGAAAACGGGCTTACAAACTGCGGGTCAAGAGTCAATGGGCTTACGTCAAGGACCGCCTAAGATTTCTAAGCGAAAACGGGCTTACAAACTGCCGGGTCAAGAGTCAATGGGCTTACGTCAAGGACCGCCTAAGATTTCTAAGCGAAAACGGGCTTACAAACTGCCGGGTCAAGAGTCAATGGGCTTACGTCAAGGAACGCCTAAGATTTCTAAGCGAAAACGGGCTTACAAACGGGTCAGGGTCAAGAGTCAATGGGCTTACGTCAAGGACCGCCTAAGATTTCTAAGCGAAAACGGGCTTACAAACTGCCGGGTCAAGAGTCAATGGCTTACGTCAAGGACCGCCTAAGATTTCTAAGCAAAAACGGGCTTACAAACTGCCGGGTCAAGAGTCAATGGGCTTACGTCAAGGACCGCCTAAGATTTCTAAGCGAAAACGGGCTTACAAACTGCCGGGTCAAGAGTCAATGGGCTTACGTCAAGGACCGCCTAAGATTTCTAAGCGAAAACGGCTTACAAACTGCCGGGTCAAGAGTCAATGGGCTTACGTCAAGGACCGCCTAAGATTTCTAAGCAAAAACGGCTTACAAACTGCCGGGTCAAGAGTCAATGGGCTTACGTCAAGGACCGCCTAAGATTTCTAAGCGAAAACGGGCTTACAAACTGCCGGGTCAAGAGTCAATGGGCTTACGTCAAGGACCGCCTAAGATTTCTAAGCGAAAACGGGCTTACAAACTGCCGGGTCAAGAGTCAATGGGCTTACGTCAAGGACCGCCTAAGATTTCTAAGCAAAAACGGGCTTACAAACTGCCGGGTCAAGAGTCAATGGGCTTACGTCAAGGACCGCCTAAGATTTCTAAGCGAAAACGGGCTTACAAACTGCCGGGTCAAGAGTCAATGGGCTTACGTCAAGGACCGCCTAAGATTTCTAAGCGAAAAAGGGCTTACAAACTGCCGGGTCAAGAGTCAATGGGCTTACGTCAAGGACCGCCTAAGATTTCTAAGCGAAAACGGGCTTACAAACTGCCGGGTCAAGAGTCAATGGGCTTACGTCAAGGACCGCCTAAGATTTCTAAGCAAAAACGGGCTTACAAACTGCGGGTCAAGAGTCAATGGGCTTACGTCAAGGACCGCCTAAGATTTCTAAGCGAAAACGGGCTTACAAACTGCCGGGTCAAGAGTCAATGGGCTTACGTCAAGGACCGCCTAAGATTTCTAAGCAAAAACGGGCTTACAAACTGCCGGGTCAAGAGTCAATGGGCTTACGTCAAGGACCGCCTAAGATTTCTAAGCGAAAACGGGCTTACAAACTGCCGGGTCAAGAGTCAATGGGCTTACGTCAAGGACCGCCTAAGATTTCTAAGCGAAAACGGGCTTACAAACTGCCAGGTCAAGAGTCAATGGGCTTGCGTCAAGGACCGCCTAAGATTTCTAAGCAAAAACGAGCTTACAAACTGCCGGGTCAAGAGTCAATGGGCTTACGTCAAGGACCGCCTAAGATTTTAAGCAAAAACGGGCTTACAAACTGCGGGTCAAGAGTCAATGGGCTTACGTCAAGGACCGCCTAAGATTTCTAAGCGAAAACGGGCTTACAAACTGCCGGGTCAAGAGTCAATGGGCTTACGTCAAGGACCGCCTAAGATTTCTAAGCGAAAACGGGCTTACAAACTGCCGGGTCAAGAGTCAATGGGCTTACGTCAAGGACCGCCTAAGATTTCTAAGCGAAAACGGGCTTACAAACTTCCGGGTCATTTTACATAAAAGCAATGACAAAAATGGGCTTACGTCACATTGGCACGCCTAAGATTTCTAAGCGAAAACAGGCTTACAAACTGCCGGGTCAAGAGTCAATGGGCTTACGTCAAGGACCGCCTAAGATTTCTAAGCAAAAACGGGCTTACAAACTGCCGGGTCAAGAGTCAATGGTCTTACGTCAAGGACCGCCTAAGATTTCTAAGCAAAAACGGGCTTACAAACTGCCGGGTCAAGAGTCAATGGGCTTACGTCAAGGACCGCCTAAGATTTCTAAGCGAAAACGGGCTTACAAACTGCCGGGTCAAGAGTCAATGGGCTTACGTCAAGGACCGCCTAAGATTTCTAAGCAAAAACGGGCTTACAAACTGCCGGGTCAAGAGTCAATGGGCTTACGTCAAGGACCGCCTAAGATTTCTAAGCGAAAAACGGCTTACAAACTGCCGGGTCAAGAGTCAATGGGCTTACGTCAAGGACCGCCTAAGATTTCTAAGCGAAAACGGGCTTACAAACTGCCGGGTCAAGAGTCAATGGGCTTACGTTAAGGACCGCCTAAGATTTCTAAGCGAAAACGGGCTTACAAACTGCCGGGTCAAGAGTCAATGGGCTTACGTCAAGGACCGCCTAAGATTTCTAAGCGAAAACGGGCTTACAAACTGCCGGGTCAAGAGTCAATGGCTTACGTCAAGGACCCCTAAGATTTCTAAGCGAAAACGGGCTTACAAACTGCCGGGTCAAGAGTCAATGGGCTTACGTCAAGGACCGCCTAAGATTTCTAAGCGAAAACGGGCTTACAAACTGCCGGGTCAAGAGTCAATGGGCTTACGTCAAGGACCGCCTAAGATTTCTAAGCAAAAACGGGCTTACAAACTGCCGGGTCAAGAGTCAATGGGCTTACGTCAAGGACCGCCTAAGATTTCTAAGCGAAAACGGGCTTACAAACTGCCGGGTCAAGAGTCAATGGGCTTACGTCAAGGACCGCCTAAGATTTCTAAGCAAAAACGGGCTTACAAACTGCCGGGTCAAGAGTCAATGGGCTTACGTAAGGACCGCCTAAGATTTCTAAGCGAAAACGGGCTTACAAACTGCCGGGTCAAGAGTCAATGGGCTTACGTCAAGGACCGCCTAAGATTTCTAAGCGAAAACGGGCTTACAAACTGCCGGGTCAAGAGTCAATGGGCTTACGTCAAGGACCGCCTAAGATTTCTAAGCAAAAAACGGGCTTACAAACTGCCGGGTCAAGAGTCAATGGGCTTACGTCAAGGACCGCCTAAGATTTCTAAGCGAAAACGGGCTTACAAACTGCGGGTCAAGAGTCAATGGGCTTACGTCAAGGACCGCCTAAGATTTCTAAGCGAAAACGGGCTTACAAACTGCCGGGTCAAGAGTCAATGGGCTTACGTCAAGGACCGCCTAAGATTTCTAAGCGAAAACGGGCTTACAAACTGCCGGGTCAAGAGTCAATGGGCTTACGTCAAGGACCGCCTAAGATTTCTAAGCGAAAACGGGCTTACAAACTTCGGGTCATTACATAAAAGCAAGACAACAAATGGGCTTACGTCACATTGGACCGCCTAAGATTTCTAAGCGAAAAAGGCTTACAAACTGCCGGTCAAGAGTCAATGGGCTTACGTCAAGGACCGCCTAAGATTTCTAAGCAAAAACGGGCTTACAAACTGCCGGGTCAAGAGTCAATGGCTTACGTCAAGGACCGCCTAAGATTTCTAAGCAAAAACGGGCTTACAAACTGCCGGGTCAAGAGTCAATGGGCTTACGTCAAGGACCGCCTAAGATTTCTAAGCGAAAACGGGCTTACAAACTGCCGGGTCAAGAGTCAATGGGCTTACGTCAAGGACCGCCTAAGATTTCTAAGCGAAAACGGGCTTACAAACTGCCGGGTCAAGAGTCAATGGGCTTACGTCAAGGACCGCCTAAGATTTCTAAGCGAAAAACGGGCTTACAAACTGCCGGGTCAAGAGTCAATGGGCTTACGTCAAGGACCGCCTAAGATTTCTAAGCGAAAACGGGCTTACAAACTGCCGGGTCAAGAGTCAATGGGCTTACGTCAAGGACCGCCTAAGATTTCTAAGCAAAAACGGGCTTACAAACTGCCGGGTCAAGAGTCAATGGGCTTACGTCAAGGACCGCCTAAGATTTCTAAGCGAAAACGGGCTTACAAACTGCCGGGTCAAGAGTCAATGGGCTTACGTCAAGGACCGCCTAAGATTTCTAAGCGAAAACGGGCTTACAAACTGCCGGGTCAAGAGTCAATGGGCTTACGTCAAGGACCGCCTAAGATTTCTAAGCGAAAAACGGGCTTACAAACTGCCGGGTCAAGAGTCAATGGGCTTACGTCAAGGACCGCCTAAGATTTCTAAGCAAAAACGGGCTTACAAACTGCCGGGTCAAGAGTCAATGGGCTTACGTAAGGACCGCCTAAGATTTCTAAGCAAAAACGGGCTTACAAACTGCCGGGTCAAGAGTCAATGGGCTTACGTCAAGGACCGCCTAAGATTTCTAAGCGAAAACGGGCTTACAAACTGCCGGGTCAAGAGTCAATGGGCTTACGTCAAGGACCGCCTAAGATTTCTAAGCGAAAACGGGCTTACAAACTGCCGGGTCAAGAGTCAATGGGCTTACGTCAAGGACCGCCTAAGATTTCTAAGCGAAAACGGCTTACAAACTCCGGGTCATTTACATAAAAGCAATGACAACAAATGGGCTTACGTCACATTGGGACCGCCTAAGATTTCTAAGCGAAAACAGGCTTACAAACTGCCGGGTCAAGAGTCAATGGGCTTACGTCAAGGACCGCCTAAGATTTCTAAGCAAAAACGGGCTTACAAACTGCCGGGTCAAGAGTCAATGGGCTTACGTCAAGGACCGCCTAAGATTTCTAAGCAAAAACGGGCTTACAAACTGCCGGGTCAAGAGTCAATGGGCTTACGTCAAGGACCGCCTAAGATTTCTAAGCAAAAACGGGCTTACAAACTGCAGGGTCAAGAGTCAATGGGCTTACGTCAAGGACCCCTAAGATTTCTAAGCAAAAACGGGCTTACAAACTGCCGGGTCAAGAGTCAATGGGCTTACGTCAAGGACCGCCTAAGATTTCTAAGCGAAAACGGGCTTACAAACTGCCGGGTCAAGAGTCAATGGGCTTACGTCAAGGACCGCCTAAGATTTCTAAGCGAAAACGGGCTTACAAACTGCCGGGTCAAGAGTCAATGGGCTTACGTTAAGGACCGCCTAAGATTTCTAAGCAAAAACGGGCTTACAAACTGCCGGGTCAAGAGTCAATGGGCTTACGTCAAGGACCGCTAAGATTTCTAAGCGAAAACGGGCTTACAAACTGCCGGGTCAAGAGTCAATGGGCTTACGTCAAGGACCGCCTAAGATTTCTAAGCGAAAACGGGCTTACAAACTGCCGTGTCAAGACTCAATAGGATTACGTCAAGGACCGCCTAAGATTTATAAGCGAAAACGGGCTTACAAACAGCCGGGTCAAGAGTCAATGGGCTTACGTCAAGGACCGCTAAGATTTCTAAGCGAAAACGGCTTACAAACTGCCGGGTCATTTTACATAAAAGCAATGACACAAATGGGCTTACGTCACATTGGACCGCCTAAGATTTCTAAGCGAAAACGGCTTACAAACTGCCGGGTCAAGAGTCAATGGGCTTACGTCAAGGACCGCCTAAGATTTCTAAGCAAAAACGGCTTACAAACTGCCGGGTCAAGAGTCAATGGGCTTACGTCAAGGACCGCCTAAGATTTCTAAGCAAAAACGGCTTACAAACTGCCGGGTTAAGAGTCAATGGGCTTACGTCAAGGACCGCCTAAGATTTCTAAGCGAAAACGGGCTTACAAACTGCCGGGTCAAGAGTCAATGGGCTTACGTTAAGGACCGCCTAAGATTTCTAAGCAAAAACGGGCTTACAAACTGTCGGGTCAAGAGTCAATGGGCTTACGTCAAGGACCGCCTAAGATTTCTAAGCGAAAACGGGCTTAAACTGCCGGGTCAAGAGTCAATGGGCTTACGTCAAGGACCGCCTAAGATTTCTAAGCGAAAACGGGTTACAAACTGCCAGGTCAAGAGTCAATGGGCTTACGTTAAGGACCGCCTAAGATTTCTAAGCAAAAACGGGCTTACAAACTGCGGGTCAAGAGTCAATGGGCTTACGTCAAGGACCGCCTAAGATTTCTAAGCGAAAACGGGCTTACAAACTGCCGGGTCAAGAGTCAATGGGCTTACGTCAAGGACCCCTAAGATTTCTAAGCAAAAACGGCTTACAAACTGCCGGGTCAAGAGTCAATGGGCTTACGTCAAGGACCGCCTAAGATTCTAAGCGAAAACGGGCTTACAAACTGCCGGGTCAAGAGTCAATGGGCTTACGTTAAGGACCGCCTAAGATTTCTAAGCAAAACGGGCTTACAAACTGCCGGGTCAAGAGTCAATGGGCTTACGTCAAGGACCGCCTAAGATTTCTAAGCGAAAACGGGCTTACAAACTGCCAGGTCAAGAGTCAATGGGCTTACGTCAAGGACCGCCTAAGATTTCTAAGCAAAAACGAGCTTACAAACTGCCGGGTCAAGAGTCAATGGGCTTACGTAAGGACCGCCAAAGATTTGTAAGCGGAAACGGGCTTACAAACTGCCGGGTCAAGAGTCAATGGGCTTACGTCAAGGACCGCCTAAGATTTCTAAGCGAAAACGGGCTTACAAACTGCCAGGTCAAGAGTCAATGGGCTTACGTCAAGGACCGCCTAAGATTTCTAAGCAAAAACGGGCTTACAAACTGCCGGGTCAAGAGTCAATGGGCTTACGCAAGGACCGCCTAAGATTTCTAAGCGGAAACGGGCTTACAAACTGCGGGTCAAGAGTCAATGGGCTTACGTCAAGGACCGCCTAAGATTTCTAAGCGAAAACGGGCTTACAAACTGCCGGGTCAAGAGTCAATGGGCTTACGTCAAGGACCGCCTAAGATTTCTAAGCGAAAACGTGCTTACAAACTGCCGGGTCAAGAGTCAATGGGCTTACGTCAAGGACCGCCTAAGATTTCTAAGCGAAAACCGGCTTACAAACTTCCGGGTCATTTTACATAAAGCAATGACAACAAATGGGCTTACGTCACATTGGACCGCCTAAGATTTCTAAGCGAAAACAGGCTTACAAACTGCCGGGTCAAGAGTCAATAGGCTTACGTCAAGGACCGCCTAAGATTTCTAAGCAAAAACGGGCTTACAAACTGCCGGGTCAAGAGTCAATGGGTTACGTCAAGGACCGCCTAAGATTTCTAAGCGAAAACGGGCTTACAAACTGCCGGGTCAAGAGTCAATGGGCTTACGTCAAGAACCGACTAAGATTTCTAAGCGAAAACGGGCTTACAAACTGCCGGGTCAAGAGTCAATGGGCTTACGTTAAGGACCGCCTAAGATTTCTAAGCAAAAACGGGCTTACAAACTGTCGGGTCAAGAGTCAATGGGCTTACGTCAAGGACCGCCTAAGATTTCTAAGCGAAAACGGGCTTACAAACTGCCGGGTCAAGAGTCAATGGGCTTACGTCAAGGACCGCCTAAGATTTCTAAGCAAAAACGGGCTTACAAACTGCCGGGTCAAGAGTCAATGGGCTTACGTCAAGGACCGCCTAAGATTTCTAAGCGAAAATGGGCTTACAAACTGCCGGGTCATTTTACAAGCAATGACAACAAATGGGCTTACGTCACATTGGGACCGCCTAAGATTTCTAAGCGAAAACGGGCTTACAAACTACCGGGTCAAGAGTCAATGGGCTTACGTCAAGGACCGCCTAAGATTTCTAAGCGAAAACGGGCTTACAAACTGCCGGTCAAGAGTCAATGGGCTTACGTCAAGGACCGCCTAAGATTTCTAAGCAAAAACGGCTTACAAACTGCCGGGTCAAGAGTCAATGGGCTTACGTCAAGGACCGCCTAAGATTTCTAAGCAAAAACGGGCTTACAAACTGCCGGGTCAAGAGTCAATGGGCTTACGTCAAGGACCGCCTAAGATTTCTAAGCGAAAACGGGCTTACAAACTGCCGGGTCAAGAGTCAATGGGCTTACGTCAAGGACCGCCTAAGATTTCTAAGCAAAAACGGGCTTACAAACTGCCGGGTCAAGAGTCAATGGGCTTACGTCAAGGACCGCCTAAGATTTCTAAGCGAAAAACGGGCTTACAAACTGTCGGGTCAAGAGTCAATGGGCTTACGTCAAGGACCGCCTAAGATTTCTAAGCAAAAACGGGCTTACAAACTGCCGGGTCAAGAGTCAATGGGCTTACGTCAAGGACCGCCTAAGATTTCTAAGCAAAAACGGGCTTACAAACTGCCGGGTCAAGAGTCAATGGGCTTACGTCAAGGACCGCCTAAGATTTCTAAGCGAAAACGGGCTTACAAACTGCCGGGTCAAGAGTCAATGGGCTTACGTCAAGGACCGCCTAAGATTTCTAAGCGAAAACGGGCTTACAAACTGCCGGGTCAAGAGTCAATGGGCTTACGTCAAGGACCGCCTAAGATTTCTAAGCGAAAACGGGCTTACAAACTGCCGGGTCAAGAGTCAATGGGCTTACGTTAAGGACCGCCTAAGATTTCTAAGCAAAAACGGGCTTACAAACTGCCGGGTCAAGAGTCAATGGGCTTACGTCAAGGACCGCCTAAGATTTCTAAGCGAAAACGGGCTTACAAACTGCCGGGTCAAGAGTCAATGGGCTTACGTCAAGGACCGCCTAAGATTTCTAAGCGAAAACGGGCTTACAAACTGTCGGGTCAAGAGTCAATGGGCTTACGTCAAGGACCGCCTAAGATTTCTAAGCGAAAACGGGCTTACAAACTGCCGGGTCAAGAGTCAATGGGCTTACGTCAAGGACCGACTAAGATTTCTAAGCGAAAACGGCTTACAAACTGCCGGGTCAAGAGTCAATGGGCTTACGTCAAGGACCGCCTAAGATTTCTAAGCGAAAACGGGCTTACAAACTGCCGGGTCAAGAGTCAATGGGCTTACGTCAAGGACCGCCTAAGATTTCTAAGCGAAAACGGGCTTACAAACTGCCGGGTCAAGAGTCAATGGGCTTACGTCAAGGACCGCCTAAGATTTCTAAGCGAAAACGGGCTTACAAACTGCCGGGTCAAGAGTCAATGGGCTTACGTCAAGGACCGCCTAAGATTTCTAAGCAAAAACGGGCTTACAAACTGCCGGGTCAAGAGTCAATGGGCTTACGTCAAGGACCGCCTAAGATTTCTAAGCGAAAATGGGCTTACAAACTGCCGGGTCATTTTACATAAAAGCAATGACAACAAATGGGCTTACGTCACATTGGGACCGCCTAAGATTTCTAAGCGAAAACGGGCTTACAAACTGCCGGGTCAAGAGTCAATAGGCTTACGTCAAGGACCGCCTAAGATTTCTAAGCAAAAACGGGCTTACAAACTGCCGGGTCAAGAGTCAATGGGCTTACGTCAAGGACCGCCTAAGATTTCTAAGCGAAAACGGGCTTACAAACTGCCGGGTCAAGAGTCAATGGGCTTACGTAAGGACCGCCTAAGATTTCTAAGCAAAACGGGCTTACAAACTGCCGGTCAAGAGTCAATGGGCTTACGTCAAGGACCGCCTAAGATTTCTAAGCGAAAACGGGCTTACAAACTGTCGGGTCAAGAGTCAATGGGCTTACGTCAAGGACCGCCTAAGATTTCTAAGCAAAAAGGGCTTACAAACTGCCGGTCAAGAGTCAATGGGCTTACGTCAAGGACCGCCTAAGATTTCTAAGCAAAACGGGCTTACAAACTGCCGGGTCAAGAGTCAATGGGCTTACGTCAAGGACCGCCTAAGATTTCTAAGCGAAAACGGGCTTACAAACTACCGGGTCAAGAGTCAATGGGCTTACGTCAAGGACCGCCTAAGATTTCTAAGCAAAAACGGGCTTACAAACTGCCGGGTCAAGAGTCAATGGGCTTACGTCAAGGACCGCCTAAGATTTCTAAGCGAAAACGGTCTTACAAACTGCCGGGTCAAGAGTCAATGGGCTTACGTCAAGGACCGCCTAAGATTTCTAAGCAAAAACGGGCTTACAAACTGCCGGGTCAAGAGTCAATGGGCTTACGTCAAGGACCGCCTAAGATTTCTAAGCGAAAACGGGCTTACAAACTGCCGGGTCAAGAGTCAATGGGCTTACGTTAAGGACCGCCTAAGATTTCTAAGCAAAAACGGGCTTACAAATTGCCGGGTCAAGAGTCAATGGGCTTACGTCAAGGACCGCCTAAGATTTCTAAGCGAAAACGGGCTTACAAACTGCCGGGTCAAGAGTCAATGGGCTTACGTCAAGACCGCCTAAGATTTCTAAGCGAAAACGGGCTTACAAACTGCCGGGTCAAGAGTCAATGGGCTTACGTTAAGGACCGCCTAAGATTTCTAAGCAAAAACGGGCTTACAAACTTTCGGGTCAAGAGTCAATGGGCTTACGTCAAGGACCGCCTAAGATTTCTAAGCGAAAACGGGCTTACAAACTGCCGGGTCAAGAGTCAATGGGCTTACGTCAAGAACCGCCTAAGATTTCTAAGCGAAAACGGGCTTACAAACTGCCGGGTCAAGAGTCAATGGGCTTACGTCAAGGACCGCCTAAGATTTCTAAGCAAAAACGGGCTTACAAACTGTCGGGTCAAGAGTCAATGGGCTTACGTCAAGGACCGCCTAAGATTTCTAAGCGAAAACGGGCTTACAAACTGCCGGGTCAAGAGTCAATGGGCTTACGTCAAGGACCGACTAAGATTTCTAAGCGAAAACGGGCTTACAAACTGCCGGGTCAAGAGTCAATGGGCTTACGTCAAGGACCGCCTAAGATTTCTAAGCAAAAACGGGCTTACAAACTGTCGGGTCAAGAGTCAATGGGCTTACGTCAAGGACCGCCTAAGATTTCTAAGCGAAAACGGGCTTACAAACTGCCGGGTCAAGAGTCAATGGGCTTACGTCAAGAACCGCCTAAGATTTCTAAGCAAAACGGGCTTACAAACTGCCGGGTCAAGAGTCAATGGGCTTACGTCAAGGACCGCCTAAGATTTCTAAGCAAAAACGGCTTACAAACTGTCGGGTCAAGAGTCAATGGGCTTACGTCAAGGACCGCCTAAGATTTCTAAGCGAAAACGGGCTTACAAACTGCCGGGTCATTTTACATAAAAGCAATGACAACAAATGGGCTTACGTCACATTGGGACCGCCTAAGATTTCTAAGCAAAAACGGGCTTACAAACTACCGGGTCAAGAGTCAATGGGCTTACGTCAAGGACCGCCTAAGATTTCTAAGCAAAAACGGGCTTACAAACTGCCGGGTCAAGAGTCAATGGGCTTACGTCAAGGACCGCCTAAGATTTCTAAGCGAAAACGGGCTTACAAACTGCCGGGTCAAGAGTCAATGGGCTTACGTCAAGGACCGCCTAAGATTTCTAAGCAAAAGGGGCTTACAAACTGCCGGGTCAAGAGTCAATGGGCTTACTTCAAGGACCGCCTAAGATTTCTAAGCGAAAACGGGCTTACAAACTGTCGGGTCAAGAGTCAATGGGCTTACGTTAAGGACCGCCTAAGATTTCTAAGCAAAAACAGGCTTACAAACTGCCGGGTCAAGAGTCAATGGGCTTACGTCAAGGACCGCCTAAGATTTCTAAGCAAAAACGGGCTTACAAACTACCGGGTAAAGAGTCAATGGGCTTACGTCAAGGACTGCCTAAGATTTCTAAGCAAAAACGGGCTTACAAACTACCGGGTCAAGAGTCAATGGGCTTGCGTTAAGGACCGCCTAAGATTTCTAAGCAAAAACGGGCTTACAAACTGCCGGGTCAAGAGTCAATGGGCTTACGTCAAGGACCGCCTAAGATTTCTAAGCGAAAACGGTCTTACAAACTGCCGGGTCAAGAGTCAATGGGCTTACGTTAAGGACCGCCTAAGATTTCTAAGCAAAAACGGGCTTACAAACTGCCGGGTCAAGAGTCAATGGGCTTACGTCAAGGACCGCCTAAGATTTCTAAGCGAAAACGGGCTTACAAACTGCCGGGTCAAGAGTCAATGGGCTTACGTCAAGGACCGCCTAAGATTTCTAATTGAAAACGGGCTTACAAACTGCCGGGTCAAGAGTCAATGGGCTTACGTCAAGGACCGCCTAAGATTTCTAAGTGAAAATGGGTTTACAAACTGCCGGGTCATTTACATAAAAGCAATGACAACAAATGGGCTTACGTCACATTGGGACCGCCTTAGATTTCTAAGCAAAAACGGGTTTACAAACTACCGGGTCAAGAGTCAATGGGCTTACGTCAAGGACCGCCTAAGATTTCTAAGCAAAAACGGGCTTACAAACTACCGGTCAGGAGTCAATGGGCTTACGTCAAGGACCGCCTAGATTTCTAAGCGAAAACGGGCTTACAAACTACCGGGTCAAGAGTCAATGGGCTTGCGTTAAGGACCGCCTAAGATTTCTAAGCAAAAACGGGCTTACAAACTACCGGGTCAAGAGTCAATGGGCTTACGTCAAGGACTGCCTACGATTTCTAAGCGAAAACGGGCTTACAAACTACCGGGTCAAGAGTCAATGGGCTTACGTAAGGACCGCCTAAGATTTCTAAGCAAAAACGGGCTTACAAACTGCCGGGTCAAGAGTCAATGGGCTTACTTCAAGGACCGCCTAAGATTTCTAAGCGAAAAAGGGCTTACAAACTGTCGGGTCAAGAGTCAATGGGCTTACGTTAAGGACCGCCTAAGATTTCTAAGCAAAACAGGCTTACAAACTGCCGGGTCAAGAGTCAATGGGCTTACGTCAAGGACCGCCTAAGATTTCTAAGCAAAAACGGGCTTACAAACTGCCGGGTAAAGAGTCAATGGGCTTACGTCAAGGACTGCCTAAGATTTCTAAGCGAAAACGGGCTTACAAACTGCCGGGTCAAGAGTCAATGGGCTTACGTTAAGGACCGCCTAAGATTTCTAAGCAAAAACGGGCTTACAAACTGCCGGGTCAAGAGTCAATGGGCTTACTTCAAGGACCGCCTAAGATTTCTAAGCGAAAACGGTCTTACAAACTGCCGGGTCAAGAGTCAATGGGCTTACGTCAAGGACCGCCTAAGATTTCTAAGCAAAAACAGGCTTACAAACTGCCGGGTCAAGAGTCAATGGGGTTACGTCAAGGACCGCCTAAGATTTCTAAGCGAAAACGGGCTTACAAACTGCCGGGTCAAGAGTCAATGGGCTTACGTTAAGGACCGCCTAAGATTTCTAAGCAAAAACGGGCTTACAAATTGTCGGGTCAAGAGTCAATGGGCTTACGTCAAGGACCGCCTAAGATTTCAAAGCGAAAACGGGCTTACAAACTGCCGGGTCAAGAGTCAATGGGCTTACGTTAAGGACCGCCTAAGATTTCTAAGCAAAAACGGGCTTACAAATTGTCGGGTCAAGAGTCAATGGGCTTACGTCAAGGACCGCCTAAGATTTCTAAGCGAAAACGGGCTTACAAACTGCCGGGTCAAGAGTCAATGGGCTTACGTCAAGAACCGCCTAAGATTTCTAAGCAAAAACGGGCTTACAAACTGCCGGGTCAAGAGTCAATGGGCTTACGTTAAGGACCGCCTAAGATTTCTAAGCAAAAACGGGCTTACAAATTGTCGGGTCAAGAGTCAATGGGCTTACGTCAAGGACCGCCTAAGATTTTTAAGCGAAAACGGGCCTACAAACTGCCGGTCATTTTACATAAAAGCAATGACAACAAATGGGCTTACGTCACATTGGGACCGCCTAAGATTTCTAAGCAAAAACGGGTTTACAAACTACCGGGTCAAGAGTCAATGGGCTTACGTCAAGGACCGCCTAAGATTTCTAAGCAAAAACGGGCTTACAAACTAACGGGTCAGGAGTCAATGGGCTTACGTCAAGGACCGCCTAAGATTTCTAAGCGAAAACGGGCTTACAAACTACCGGGTCAAGAGTCAATGGGCTTGCGTTAAGGACCGCCTAAGATTTCTAAGCAAAAACGGGCTTACAAACTACCGGGTAAAGAGTCAATGGGCTTACGTCAAGGACCGCCTAAGATTTCTAAGCGAAAACGGGCTTACAAACTACCGGGTCAAGAGTCAATGGGCTTGCGTTAAGGACCGCCTAAGATTTCTAAGCAAAAACGGGCTTACAAACTGCCGGGTCAAGAGTCAATGGGCTTACTTCAAGGACCGCCTAAGATTTCTAAGCGAAAAAGGGCTTACAAACTGTCGGGTCAAGAGTCAATGGGCTTACGTTAAGGACCGCCTAAGATTTCTAAGCAAAAACAGGCTTACAAACTGCCGGGTCAAGAGTCAATGGGCTTACGTCAAGGACCGCCTAAGATTTCTAAGCAAAAACGGGCTTACAAACTACCGGGTAAAGAGTCAATGGGCTTACGTCAAGGACTGCCTACGATTTCTAAGCGAAAACGGGCTTACAAACTACCGGGTCAAGAGTCAATGGGCTTGCGTCAAGGACCGCCTAAGATTTCTAAGCAAAAACGGGCTTACAAACTGCCGGGTCAAGAGTCAACGGGCTTACGTTAAGGACCGCCTAAGATTTCTAAGCAAAAACAGGCTTACAAACTGCCGGGTCAAGAGTCAATGGGGTTACGTCAAGGACCGCCTAAGATTTCTAATCGAAAACGGGCTTACAAACTGCCGGGTCAAGAGTCAATGGGCTTACGTTAAGGACCGCCTAAGATTTCTAAGCAAAAACGGGCTTACAAATTGTCGGGTCAAGAGTCAATGGGCTTACGTCAAGGACCGCCTACGATTTCTAAGCGAAAACGGGCTTACAAACTGCCGGGTCAAGAGTCAATGGGCTTACGTCAAGAACCGACTAAGATTTCTAAGCGAAAACAGGCTTACAAACTGCCGGGAAAAGAGTCAATGGGCTTACGTAAGGACCGCCTTAGATTTCTAAGCAAAAACGGGCTTACAAACTACCGGGTAAAGAGTCAATGGGCTTACGTCAAGGACTGCCTACGATTTCTAAGCGAAAACGGGCTTACAAACTACCGGGTCAAGAGTCAATGGGCTTGCGTTAAGGACCGCCTAAGATTTCTAAGCAAAAACGGGCTTACAAACTGCCGGGTCAAGAGTCAATGGGCTTACTTCAAGGACCGCCTAAGATTTCTAAGCGAAAACGGTCTTACAAACTGCCGGGTCAAGAGTCAATGGGCTTACGTTAAGGACCGCCTAAGATTTCTAAGCAAAAACAGGCTTACAAACTGCCGGGTCAAGAGTCAATGGGGTTATGTCAAGGACCGCCTAAGATTTCTAATCGAAAACGGGCTTACAAACTGCCGGGTCAAGAGTCAATGGGCTTACGTAAGGACCGCCTAAGATTTCTAAGCAAAAACGGGCTTACAAATTGTCGGGTCAAGAGTCAATGGGCTTACGTCAAGGACCGCCTAAGATTTCTAAGCGAAAACGGGCTTACAAACTGCCGGGTCAAGAGTCAATGGGCTTACGTCAAGAACCGACTAAGATTTCTAAGCGAAAACAGGCTTACAAACTGCCGGGAAAAGAGTCAATGGGCTTACGTTAAGGACCGCCTAAGATTTCTAAGCAAAAACGGGCTTAGAAATTGTCGGGTCAAGAGTCAATGGGCTTACGTCAAGGACCGCCTAAGATTTCTAAGCGAAAACGGGCTTACAAACTGCCGGGTCAAGAGTCAATGGGCTTACGTCAAGAACCGCCTAAGATTTCTAAGCAAAAACGGGCTTACAAACTGCCGGGTCAAGAGTCAATGGGCTTACGTTAAGGACCGCCTAAGATTTCTAAGCAAAAACGGGCTTACAAACTGTCGGGTCAAGAGTCAATGGGCTTACGTCAAGGACCGCCTAAGATTTCTAAGCGAAAATGGGCTTACAAACTGCCAGGTCATTTTACATAAAAGCAATGACAACAAATGGGCTTACGTCACATTGGGACCGCCTAAGATTTCTAAGCAAAAACGGGCTTACAAACTACCGGGTCAAGAGTCAATAGGCTTACGTCAAGGACCGCCTAAGATTACTAAGCAAAAACGGGCTTACAAACTACCGGGTCAGGAGTCAATGGGCTTACGTCAAGGACCGCCTACGATTTCTAAGCGAAAACGGGCTTACAAACTACCGGGTCAAGAGTCAATGGGCTTGCGTTAAGGACCGCCTAAGATTTCTAAGCAAAAAGGGGCTTACAAACTGCCGGGTCAAGAGTCAATGGGCTTACTTCAAGGACCGCCTAAGATTTCTAAGCGAAAACGGGCTTACAAACTGTCGGGTCAAGAGTCAATGGGCTTACGTTAAGGACCGCCTAAGATTTCTAAGCAAAAATAGGCTTACAAACTGCCGGGTCAAGAGTCAATGGGCTTACGTCAAGGACCGCCTAAGATTTCTAAGCAAAAACGGGCTTACAAACTACCGGGTAAAGAGTCAATGGGCTTACGTCAAGGACTGCCTAGATTTCTAAGCGAAAACGGGCTTACAAACTACCGGGTCAAGAGTCAATGGGCTTGCGTTAAGGACCGCCTAAGATTTCTAAGCAAAAACGGGCTTACAAACTGCCGGGTCAAGAGTCAATGGGCTTACTTCAAGGACCGCCTAAGATTTCTAAGCGAAAACGGCTTACAAACTGCCGGGTCAAGAGTCAACGGGCTTACGTTAAGGACCGCCTAAGATTTCTAAGCAAAAACAGGCTTACAAACTGTCGGGTCAAGAGTCAATGGGCTTATGTCAAGGACCGCCTAAGATTTCTAATCGAAAACGGGCTTACAAACTGCCGGGTCAAGAGTCAATGGGCTTACGTTAAGGACCGCCTAAGATTTCTAAGCAAAAACGGGCTTACAAATTGTCGGGTCAAGAGTCAATAGGCTTACGTCAAGGACCGCCTAAGATTTCAAAGCGAAAACGGGCTTACAAACTGCCGGGTCAAGAGTCAATGGGCTTACGTCAAGAACCGACTAAGATTTCTAAGCGAAAACGGGCTTACAAACTGCCGGGTCAAGAGTCAATGGGCTTACGTTAAGGACCGCCTAAGATTTCTAAGCAAAAACGGGCTTAGAAATTTTCAGGTCAAGAGTCAATGGGCTTACGTCAAGGACCGCCTAAGATTTCTAAGCGAAAACGGGCTTACAAACTGCCGGGTCAAGAGTCAATGGGCTTACGTCAAGAACCGACTAAGATTTCTAAGCAAAAACGGGCTTACAAACTGCCGGGTCAAGAGTCAATGGGCTTACGTTAAGGACCGCCTAAGATTTCTAAGCAAAAAAGGGCTTACAAATTCTCGGGTCAAGAGTCAATGGGCTTACATCAAGGACCGCCTAAGATTTCTACGCGAAAACGGGCTTACAAACTGCCGGGTCAAGAGTCAATGGGCTTACTCAAGGACCGCCTAAGATTTCTAATTGAAAACGGGCTTACAAACTGCCGGGTCAAGAGTCAATGGGCTTACGTCAAGGACCGCCTAAGATTTCTAAGCGAAATGGGCTTACAAACTGCCGGGTCATTTTACATAAAAGCAATGACAACAAATGGGCTTACGTCACATTGGGACCGCCTAAGATTTCTAAGCAAAAACGGTCTTACAAACTACCGGTCAAGAGTCAATGGGCTTACGTCAAGGACCGCCTAAGATTTCTAAGCAAAAATGGGCTTACAAACTACCGGGTCAAGAGTCAATGGGCTTACGTCAAGGACCGCCTACGATTTCTAAGCGAAAACGGGCTTACAAACTACCGGGTCAAGAGTCAATGGGCTTATGTTAAGGACCGCCTAAGATTTCTAAGCAAAAACGGGCTTACAAACTGCCGGGTCAAGAGTCAATGGGCTTACTTCAAGGACCGCCTAAGATTTCTAAGCGAAAATGGGCTTACAAACTGTCGGGTCAAGAGTCAATGGGCTTACGTTAAGGACCGCCTAAGATTTCTAAGCAAAAACGGGCTTACAAACTGCCGGGTCAAGAGTCAATGGGCTTACTTCAAGGACCGCCTAAGATTTCTAATTGAAAACGGGCTTACAAACTGCCGGGTCAAGAGTCAATGGGCTTACGTCAAGGACCGCCTAAGATTTCTAAGCGAAAATGGGCTTACAAACTGCCGGGTCATTTTACATAAAAGCAATGACAACAAATGGGCTTACGTCACATTGGGACCGCCTAAGATTTCTAAGCAAAAACGGGCTTACAAACTACCGGGTCAAGAGTCAATGGGCTTACGTCAAGGACCGCCTAAGATTTCTAAGCAAAAACGGGCTTACAAACTACCGGGTCAAGAGTCAATGGGCTTACGTCAAGGACCGCCTACGATTTCTAAGCGAAAACGGGCTTACAAACTACCGGGTCAAGAGTCAATGGGCTTACGTTAAGGACCGCCTAAGATTTCTAAGCAAAAACGGGCTTACAAACTGCCGGGTCAAGAGTTAATAGGCTTACTTCAAGGACCGCCTAAGATTTCTAAGCGAAAATGGGCTTACAAACTGTCGGGTCAAGAGTCAATGGGCTTACGTTAAGGACCGCCTAAGATTTCTAAGCAAAAAAGGGCTTACAAATTCTCGGGTCAAGAGTCAATGGGCTTACATCAAGGACCGCCTAAGATTTCTACGCGAAAACGGGCTTACAAACTGCCGGGTCAAGAGTCAATGGGCTTACTTCAAGGACCGCCTAAGATTTCTAATTGAAAACGGGCTTACAAACTGCCGGGTCAAGAGTCAATGGGCTTACGTCAAGGACCGCCTAAGATTTCTAAGCGAAAATGGGCTTACAAACTGCCGGGTCATTTTACATAAAAGCAATGACAACAAATGGGCTTACGTCACATTGGGACCGCCTAAGATTTCTAAGCAAAAACGGTCTTACAAACTACCGGTTCAAGAGTCAATGGGCTTACGTCAAGGACCGCCTAAGATTTCTAAGCAAAAATGGGCTTACAAACTACCGGGTCAAGAGTCAATGGGCTTACGTCAAGGACCGCCTACGATTTCTAAGCGAAAACGGGCTTACAAACTACCGGGTCAAGAGTCAATGGGCTTATGTTAAGGACCGCCTAAGATTTCTAAGCCAAAACGGGCTTACAAACTGCCGGGTCAAGAGTCAATGGGCTTACTTCAAGGACCGCCTAAGATTTCTAAGCGAAAATGGGCTTACAAACTGTCGGGTCAAGAGTCAATGGGCTTACGTTAAGGACCGCCTAAGATTTCTAAGCAAAAACGGGCTTACAAACTGCCGGGTCAAGAGTCAATGGGCTTACTTCAAGGACCGCCTAAGATTTCTAATTGAAAACGGGCTTACAAACTGCCGGGTCAAGAGTCAATGGGCTTACGTCAAGGACCGCCTAAGATTTCTAAGCGAAAATGGGCTTACAAACTGCCGGGTCATTTTACATAAAAGCAATGACAACAAATGGGCTTACGTCACATTGGGACCGCCTAAGATTTCTAAGCAAAAACGGTCTTACAAACTACCGGTTCAAGAGTCAATGGGCTTACGTCAAGGACCGCCTAAGATTTCTAAGCAAAACGGGCTTACAAACTACCGGGTCAAGAGTCAATGGGCTTACGTCAAGGACCGCCTACGATTTCTAAGCGAAAACGGGCTTACAAACTACCGGGTCAAGAGTCAATGGGCTTATGTTAAGGACCGCCTAAGATTTCTAAGCAAAAACGGGCTTACAAACTGCCGGGTCAAGAGTCAATGGGCTTACTTCAAGGACCGCCTAAGATTTCTAAGCGAAAATGGGCTTACAAACTGTCGGGTCAAGAGTCAATGGGCTTATGTTAAGGACCGCCTAAGATTTCTAAGCAAAAACGGGCTTACAAACTGCCGGGTCAAGAGTCAATGGGCTTACTTCAAGGACCGCCTAAGATTTCTATGTGAAAACGGGCTTACAAACTGCCGGGTCAAGAGTCAACGGGCTTACGTTAAGGACCGCCTAAGATTTCTAAGCAAAAACAGGCTTACAAACTGCCGGGTCAAGAGTCAATGGGCTTACGTCAAGGACCGCCTAAGATTTCTAATCGAAAACGGGCTTACAAACTGCCGCGTCAAGAGTCAATGTGCTTATGTTAAGGACCGCCTATGATTTCTAAGCAAAAACGGGCTTACAAATTGTCGGGTCAAGAGTCAATGCGCTTACGTCAAGGACCGCCTAAGATTTCTAAGCAAAAACGGGCTTACAAACTGCAGGGTCAAGAGTCAATGGGCTTACGTCAACGACCGCCTAAGATATCTAATTGAAAACGGCCTTACAAACTGCCGGGTCAAGAGTTAATGGGCTTACGTCAAGGACCGCCTAAGATTTCTAAGCGAAAATGGGCTTACAAACTGCCGGGTCATGTAACATAAAAGCAATGACAACAAATGGGCTTACATCACATTGGGACCGCCTAAGATTTCTAAGCAAAAACGGGCTTACAAACTACCGAGTCAAGAGTCAATGGGCTTACGTCAAGGACCGCCTAAGATTTCTAAGCAAAAACGGGCTTACAAACTACCGAGTCAAGAGTCAATGGGCTTACGTCAAGGACCGCCTAAGATTTCTAAGCGAAAACGGGCTTACAAACTGCCGGGTCAAGAGTCAATGGGCTTACATCAAGGACCGCCTAAGATTTCTAAGTGAAAACGGGCTTACAAACTGCCGGGTCAAGAGTCAATGGGCTTACGTCAAGGACCGCCTAAGATTTCTAAGCGAAAATGGGCTTACAAACTGCCGGGTCATTTTACATAAAAGCAATGACAACAAATGGGCTTACGTCACATTGGGACCGCCTAAGATTTCTAAGCAAAAACGGGCTTACAAACTACCGGGTCAAGAGTCAATGGGCTTACGTCAAGGACCGCCTAAGATTTCTAAGCAAAAACGGGCTTACAAACTACCGGGTCAAGAGTCAATGGGCTTACGTCAAGGACCGCCTACGATTTCTAAGCGAAAACGGGCTTACAAACTACCGGGTCAAGAGTCAATGGGCTTACGTTAAGGACCGCCTAAGATTTCTAAGCAAAAACGGGCTTACAAACTGCCGGGTCAAGAGTCAATAGGCTTACTTCAAGGACCGCCTAAGATTTCTAAGCGAAAATGGACTTACAAACTGTCGGGTCAAGAGTCAATGGGCTTACGTTAAGGACCGCCTAAGATTTCTAAGCAAAAACGGGCTTACAAACTGCCGGGTCAAGAGTCAATGGGCTTACTTCAAGGACCGCCTAAGATTTCTAAGTGAAAACGGGCTTACAAACTGCCGGGTCAAGAGTCAACGGGCTTACGTTAAGGACCGCCTAAGATTTCTAAGCAAAAACAGGCTTACAAACTGCCGGGTCAAGAGTCAATGGGCTTACGTCAAGGACCGCCTAAGATTTCTAATCGAAAACGGGCTTACAAACTGCCGCGTCAAGAGTCAATGTGCTTATGTTAAGGACCGCCTAAGATTTCTAAGCAAAAACGGGCTTACAAATTGTCGGGTCAAGAGTCAATGGGCTTAGGTCAAGGACCGCCTAAGATTTCAAAGCAAAAACGGGCTTACAAACTGCAGGGTCAAGAGTCAATGGGCTTACGTCAAGGACCGCCTAAGATATCTAATTGAAAACGGCCTTACAAACTGCCGGGTCAAGAGTTAATGGGCTTACGTCAAGGACCGCCTAAGATTTCTAAGCGAAAATGGGCTTACAAACTGCCGGGTCATGTAATATAAAAGCAATGACAACAAATGGGCTTACGTCACATTGGGACCGCCTAAGATTTCTAAGCAAAAACGGGCTTACAAACTACCGAGTCAAGAGTCAATGGGCTTACGTCAAGGACCGCCTAAGATTTCTAAGCAAAAACGGGCTTACAAACTACCGAGTCAAGAGTCAATGGGCTTACGTCAAGGACCGCCTAAGATTTCTAAGCAAAAACGGGCTTACAAACTGCCGGGTCAAGAGTCAATGGGCTTACGTCAAGGACCGCCTAAGATTTCTAAGCGAAAACGGGCTTAGAAATTGCCAGGTCAAAAGTCAATGGGCTTGCGTTAAGGACCGCCTAAGATTTCTAAGCAAAAATGGCCGTACAAACTGCCGGGTCATGAGTCAATGGGCTTACGTTAAGGACCGCCTAAGATTTCTAAGTGAAAACGGGCTTACAAACTATCTGGTCAAGAGTCATTGGGCTTACGTCAAGGACCGCCTAAGATTTCTAAGCGAAAACATGCTAACAAACTTCCGAGTCAAGAGTCAATGGGCTTACGTCAAGGGCCGCCTAAGATTTCTAAGCAAAAACGGGCTTACAAACTGCCGGGTCAAGAGTTAATGGGCTTACGTCAAGGACCGCCTAAGATTTCTAAGTGAAAACGGGCTTACAAACTGTCGGGTCAAGAGTCATTGGGCTTACGTCAAGGACTGCCTATGATTTCTAAGCGAAAACATGCTAACAAACTGCCGGGTCAAGAGTCAATGGGCTTACGTCAAGGGCCGCCTAAGATTTCTAAGCAAAAACGGGCTTACAAACTGCCGGGTCAAGAGTCAATGGGCTTACCTCAAGGACCGCCTAAGATTTCTAAGTGAAAACGGGCTTACAAACTGTCGAGTCAAGAGTCATTGGGCTTACGTCAAGGACCGCCTAAGATTTCTAAGCGAAAACGGGCTTACAAACTGCCGGGTCTAGAGTCAATGGGCTTACGTCAAGGACCGCCTAAGATTTCTAAGCGAAAACGGGCTTACAAACTGCCGGGTCAAGAGTCAATGGGCTTACGTCAAGGACCGCCTAAGATTTGTAATTGAAAACGGGCTTACAAACTGCCGGGTCAAGAGTTAATGGGCTTACGTCAAGGACCGCCTAAGATTTCTAGGCAAAAAAGGGCTTACAAACTGCCGGGTCAAGAGTCATTGGGATTACGTCAAGGAACGCCTAAGATTTCTAAGGGAAAACGGGCTTACAAATTGCCGGGTCAAGAGTCAATGGGCTTACGTTAAGGACCACCTGTAGATACCCCGGGGAACCACGGCTTGGCTAGAGCGGTGAATTATCCTAGGATGTCTAACTTGTTTTAGATTGTTTAGAGTCGCCACCTATGTTTTTAAAGGAACATAAGAAAAACCTAGAAATAGCCTAATTTATGTACAAAACCAGAGATTCGGGAGAGAAGGGTTCGGGGGTTAGGTGACGGAGTGCGAAGTACTTAAACACCCACTCCGCCCCGCTTACGCGGATCTTGCTACTATTGGTGTTCTAATATTTACATGTCCTTCAATTAATTAAATAGAAATGTGCTAACAATTGTGATGAGAAGAAAAGAGGAAATAAAGGGAAAATAAAATAGAATTGTTTTATTTATTTAATGATAAAGATTACATGTAACAAGTAATGTTAAAGAATTACATTAAGAGATGAAGAGAAATTAAAATGGTGAATTAAAGTTAAGATTAAAATGTAGGGAGATAACCTTAACTAACTTCAATATGTGAAGTAGTCATGTTGGTCATGTCCCATTAATGGGGATTGCATACATCAAGAAGAAGAAAACAAAGGAAGAAAATGGAGTTGTACCTTGAGAAAGAGGACTTGGAACCTTGACTTGAAAGTGTTATTGTTGTAATGAAATTGTTGTAGAACAATTTGTGTAGAGTCTTGTTACTAAGAACTCTTGTTGGGAGAATTTGTGTATAATGTAGTTGGTGAATCAAGGTTGGAGTCCCTTTCTAAGGTAGAAGATGATGGTTTTTATAGGTAAAAAAGAGAGGGAAATGATGGAGGGAAATTGCTCATCCATGTGAAATGGAATGGGCCAATCACAAATAAGATAAATGAATAAAAGAAAAATAAAAGAAATAAAAGAAATCAAATAATAAATGAAAGAAATATTAGTTTTTGGGAAAAGGCTTAGAATTTGGGATTGGGAGTTAATGAGAAAAGGGGGGATGAATGTGGATGTAAAAAGATGGTTTTTGTGATCAAGAAAAGATGTTTGTAAATAAGAAAAAGGGAGGGAAATAAGGTGCAATCCGTTACTGCCAAAGTGGGAAGCGCGCGGGTCCGGCTTTTGGGTCGGGACGCGCGCGGGGCTCACTGGCAGTGCCGGAAGCGCCCGCCGGTGAAAAATGACAGAATGACAGAATGACCCTAAAAGTTAACTCTGTTATGCAGTTTAGTCCAAAACTAACGAAATCAGTTAGGAACTTAACCGAAGTAACAGAAATCAACAAAAATAAGTTAAATAAAAATACTTTGTATGCAATCGGGGTGAGAGGTCCAAGACGGGGTGTCTACAGAGCCCCTCGGCGACGTGGATTGCGAAGCAAAACGCGTCGACGAAAGAAAGACAACCGCCGAGGACATCGGCAAGAGAAAACAAAGACTCGATAAAGCAGGAATTTGAAATTACAAACGATAGAAATGCGCTCCCTGTGTGAGCGACTTTTGCTGATGGAAGAGGTATGGTGATTTTAGTGGTTCACCATGGACCAAAATTGGTGCTCTGTGCGGCACTTGTTGATTCTGGTGCGCGGTGCGGCATATTCTGATGCGCTGTGCGACACTTGTTGATTCTGGTGCACGGTACGGCATATTCTGATGCGCTGTGCGGCACTTGTTGATTCTGGTGCGCGGTGCGGCATATTCTGATGCGCTGTGCAGCACTTGTTGATTCTGGTGCGCGGTGCGGCATATTCTGATGCGCTGTGCGGCACTTGTTGATTCTGGTGCGCGGTGCGGCATATTCTGATGCGCTGTGCGGCACTTGTTGATTCTGGTGCTTTGTGCGGCACCTGGTGCTCTGTCCGGCACCTGTTATGTGTATGCTTTGCAGATATACGTGCTTGTGTGAGATGTGAAATAGGAATTGCGAGAGAAAATCGTGATTGTGGTGTGATATGATCTTGAAAGCACCTTTGTAATGAGAGAGAAGTAAGAATGTAGAAAGTGATCTTGTGTGCGGTGTGATTTTGAGGAAAGCATTGGATGTATTCATACCTTCACTTACATTGCCGCTTGAGTGGAGATGGATTCTTGATGTCCGCGGAGGATGCTTTGATGGAGAATGTCCATTCTTTAGATGTTGATGAGAGAATGCCCTTGATGTTGGGTTGGCGAGATGGTATTCTGGATGATGGGTTGGTCATGCCAAAAGGCAGCCTACGTATCCCTTTAAGAGAATCAGACCAGCGTAGTTCAAGGATGATGGAGAACGCTGGAGGAGAGGCTAGGAGCAAAGCAAAGTAAAGCACATAATTTTGCACATAGAAGGAGAAAAGAAAGAAAAATCATTTTTTTTTTTTTTTAAAGATTAGAAAGGAAAGAATATGCACACATGTGAGGAAAGAGATTTTTTTTTTTTTTTTTTTTTTTAGGTTCGTGGGTGAACCATTTTAGCCATTGTGTGTTTGTAAAGCCAACCCAAGATCAAGTCATGCTCAGTCGAAGTCTGGATTGCCTCGCTTGAATTCTGTTGTCGCTGGTGTGCCCAACGAAGATTGATGTCTAGCCCCAAGAGATTTGTAGGTTATGGGGCTTTAAAAAGGCTTTTGATGCCGAGATGAGGGGTTGCTGATTGTAAAGCCCTAGAATGCCTTTGATGCCAAATTTTGAGGGACTTGCATAGCTCCAAGATAAATCAGCTCTTGGCCCATTCGAGTAAATCGCCCTTTGTTGTTGTAGTGAGCAAGCCCCAAGATGAGATCGTTGATGCCAAGCTTCGAGAGATTGCAAAGCCCCAAGTGTCGTGGGCTTGTAGATGGCGGGATATGAAGACCTTTCATTGTAAGCCCCAAATTACCTCGTGATTGGCTCGGCATTGAGAACGGATGTACCGTTTGGTAGAATTCTTGATAGGGATCTCCTTCTTGCTCTTTCTGGGGAGATGAATGGCCTCATTGTGGTCGATACCCAAATGGCTGAGGGCTTATGTCAAAGGATGCAGTAATGTCTTGCGGTGCCGTCGAGGTCGCGGAGGATAAGGTCTTGGCGTGATAAAGTCTCAAATGAGTATGCTTGCTTGACTCTTCTTGTGTTGAACTAATGACGGATCTTCAGATGCACCTAGTGCTGTGGCCCAACTTTATCTGAGCTGCACCTTGTGCTTTTGATCTTGGAGAAGGGGGTGCTGAATTGCAGAAACATTGGGATTGGCCGTGGCATTTCCCGCTATAACCCTGTTTTGATTAGAGTTTAGCATATTGAATCTTTTTCCTTTTCTCTAAGACTTCCTTCAAAATCTCGCTGTGAGTTCTAACAAAAATAATCAACTTCATTCATAACATCGGAGTCTTCATTTAAAACCAAGAGGCTTTGACTTGAAGTGTTGAGAGACCCTTTGAAGCTTGATTGTTCTCATGGAGCCATAAGACTACTCCACATTGCACTTGCTCGAGTATTGTTGCCCAAAAGACTGTCGGTCGCGAAGCCCTAATACTGCCCTTTGCTTGAATTACTGTAATGCCGTAACCCAAAAGATTGTAGATTGCGAAGCCCCTTGAGACCTTCGGTGCCGAATTGAGGAATCTTCCAATGTTGCACATGACTCGGCTGGGGATACTGCTGGGGAGTTAATTGTTCTTTGCCGAGGGAGCCTTTAAGACTTGACCGTAGCCCCTAGAGTGCCATCATTGATTGCGAGAAAGGTCCATCCTTGATTGGGGGAACGAGCACGGGCACACGCGACAAGAGGGCTTTTTGACATCCCTTTTGGAGACTTTGAGGATAGTCTCACACATCTTTCTCGAACATAGCCTCTAGGGTGTATTGATTGGCAAGTGAAGCAAAAGAAGTCCTTGTCCTTGAGTCACATAGCCCCTAGGGCGTCACCATTTGTTGATCAAAGCAAGAGTGACTCGTCCTCGTGTGAGGGAATAAACATGAGAAGATATGGCAAGAGCTACTCCATTTCTTGGGAGCCTTTCGGCGTACATTAGAAGCACATACTTGAAGAAGCTTTGAAAACTTAGACACATGTTGTTGCTATTTGTTGCCCAAGCCAATTGACTAGCTAGGGATTATTTGTGCAACCTCATGCCCTTTTATGATGGGCTCGTTCTCGGATGGGTCTTGGCTACCACGGGCCTTCTTTTCATGAACCCAAAAATGCACACTGCTGGAGAATGATGCCGATAACCCAAGACAACCTTTGACGGTGCTATATCTTGTCGAGCCTTTGCAATCCCAAAGTTGACTCGGTGGGGAATTGACTTGCTGAGGAGATTCAATGTAGAACTTGTCTTCTTTAGAGGCCGGGGATCTCCATTTCTCTTTCCCTTCTCTCTCTCACTCTCTCATTTTTTTTTTATGACGCACCCTGTTTTTTGCCTAGACCGCCCTTTCGGGTTTTCAATCTAGCGGGCATCTCTTTTGCGTCTTTATTTTTGACTCGATTAATGAGGAAGTGTGCATTGACTCTAGCTGAGGATGAGAGACATGTGATTTTTGCGGTGAAAACCTTTTGTCACTAAAGATGAGTGACATTGACTCGACTAGGGAAGTGTCCCTAGTATTGGCATGTATTTTTTTTATTGAATTGAATGACTCACGAAGGCAAGTAAGTCATTAAGAGAGAAGAGAAGGAAAGCCCCAATTTGATTGCAAGAAATTGGGAGTATGCAGAAAGAATAGAAGTCCTTAGACTCGACAAGGAACGCGAAATGATTCCAAATCTAAGAAAGTTGTTCAATCTTTTTGGTGATTAATTCATTGGCAAATGAATCGTACAAAGATGTCTTGACAAGTTCGAGATGAAGGCTGATCACCATAACGCGCTAGGGCTAAACATATCTTCTTTCTTGCATGAGACCGGACCCGCAGGTTGCCTACGTTCCTCCAGTGTAGAGGCTCAGGTCACCGTAGTTCTTGTGAATTGTCCATTCTTCGGGATGGAATTGTTTCTTCGTCGTGTAGCTTCGTCCTCCTTTGGTGGATGGAATGATGTTGATCTTGATGTGAACTTCTTTGATTGAGGGGAATTTTTTTTTTTTTTTTTTTTTGTGCTCTAACTTTTGCCTAGGTTGATTTGAAGAAGAGTTCAACCTAGCGAGCTTTTTTTTTTTTTTTTTTTTTTTTTAAATCCCCTTTTGAAACATTGCTTGATTTTTATCCATGGTTGTTGCTTCACCTTTGATGTCTTGGCTTTGTCTTCGTCGTTGATGATGTTGCCTTCGTCACAATGTTTAGCCCCTAGGCGTTCAAGTGATGGCCTTCATTCCAAAACTCGTTTAGACATCTTTTCATCATTTTGCCAAGAATTAGATTGAACAACTTGGAAGAGTGTATAAGGACAAGAACGACTTTTATTTGATAAGAAGACTCGACACTTAACATGGGACGAGAGAAAACATTAATGCACACAAAAGAGGACTTTTGACTCTTTTTTTTTTTTTTATTCCTACTACTAGGTAGAGAAAGAGAAACGGAGATTGTTGTTGTAGTCCCCATTGTCGTTGTAGTCTCCTTGTGGCATGATTTCTTGTAGAAGCCCCATTTCGAAACCAACTCATTCTTCTTTGATGAGTTCTTGCATGTTGGCACTCTCTAAAGGTTGCTCTTCACCCACAGTAAATTCGCCGTTGTCGAACAAATCTTGGATGATGTTTCGGAGAAGGAAGCACCCTTCGGTAGTATGGCCACTATGCTTGTGGTAGCCGCACCATTCACCATGTGCATGATTCTTCGGTATCGTCTTCGGCTTGTACCCCTCTAAAGGCTTGACCTTTCCACTTGCCACCAAAGTTTCAAATGCTTCGGCTTGGGTTACTCCTAGGAGAGGAGTGAAAACTCGGTTGTTGGCGGTACCTTTGTAGCTTTTGAGGGACGGGCCACTTAAGCAAGCTTTACCCTTAAACTTTGCTTTGCCATCGGTGAGCTCTTGCAAACGGGCTTTGTGTTCGGAAACCTCTTCCTCGTGAATTCTTCTTTCATAATCAAGACGAGCCTTGAGTTCGGAAACCTCTTCTTTGTGAATCCTCTTGTCGATATCGAAACGGGCTTGCCACAAATTGTCTTTACGGCGGGCATCCTCGACAATCCTATCCATTTGTTCCCCCATTGATTTCATTATGTTGAGTAACCCTTTGTTTGACACGAAATCATTTTCCACCGTTGTTGTTGTTGCCGTTGGAAGCCATTGGACCTATTGGAAGAGCACGGTTGATCTTAGATTGGCCCCACAAACACCTTTTGGATAAAATGAATTAACCCACAAACAAAGAAAAAGACTCAACCACATAAGGAAAAACGACTCTTTTTTTTTTTTTTTTTTTTTTATTTATTTACAAAGTCGGAAGGACGTGGTCCTTTTTGGGGTTTCTAGGAAAATAGTGGAATCGTCACACTAGTATATAGACCATCTCGCGGTCCCATATACTCATCGGATTCCACCACGCTTGTGAATCCTACATGTGTCGGGATTAAACTAAATTAATGTAGTAAATCATACATGCGGGGACGGATTTTTATTTTCGTCCAAAATAACCACTTTTGGGGACGGAGTTTTATTCGTCCATTGCAACAAATTGGCATGTATGATTTGAAGACATTAGTTTAGGGAAATCTCAGCACATGGAAACCGACTTGAGTCACAGAGTGTTAGACCCTAGACTAGAATTGTGTGGCTTGTGCTCGGCTTGAATATGAGGCTCAAAGGTCACCCCCGGCATGTAGTCATGAACTACGCCACGGGCTGAGGTTTACCGATTCAAAAGAGCCAAGGTCGAGTGGAGCTTGAAACTTTCTAGGACGGGCCTCGACGGGTTTGGGGTTGGACTTGTGTGACTCGATAGTGAGCAGTTGATAGGAATATGTGCATGTAGTGTGAGGTCTAATATGTGACAAGACATTTTTTTTTTTTCAAAGAAAGAAAAAAAAAGGAAACAAATAAGCACGTATTTACAACTCCCGAATCACCCGTGTGACCGGTAAAAATAAACAGAAAGTAAAAGAAATTGTATGTAGGCCCGGTGCCCACACACTGTCATTCTGCTCTGTTCTGCTTTCTGTGCACTGTTCTATTTCTGGAAAATGCCCAGAAGCGCGCGCATTAGGGAAGCGATGTGGGAAGCGCGCGCATTGCGCAATGAATATGGGAGGCGCGCGCATCTGGGGTACCTGTCTGAATGTTAGAAGAAACTGTGGACTCAGGGGATTGCCCTGGTCCCAAATTATGTAACTTTTCCCTGCAGAAACTTGTTAGCACAGAAATATGGAATTGAAGGACAAGAAGGAAGACAGGCGATTCTGGTAATAAGGGTCGGACGCGCGCGCTTTAGGCCAAGAAGGCCGGAGGCGCGCGCTTCCTACCCCTTTTACCAGAATGCCCAGAAAATAGAATAAAAAAAACACCAAAAAATGAAAACGCAAGTTTAACCCTCTATATTCCCCAGCGGAGTCGCCACTGTAGATACCCCGGGGAACCACGGCTTGGCTAGAGCGGTGAATTATCCTAGGATGTCTAACTTGTTTTAGATTGTTTAGAGTCGCCACCTATGTTTTTAAAGGAACATAAGAAAAACCTAGAAATAGCCTAATTTATGTACAAAACCAGAGATTCGGGAGAGAAGGGTTCGGGGGTTAGGTGACGGAGTGGGAAGTACTTAAACACCCACTCCGCCCCGCTTACGCGGGTCTTGCTACTATTGGTGTTCTAATATTTACATGTCCTTCAATTAATTAAATAGAAATGTGCTAACAATTGTGATGAGAAGAAAAGAGGAAATAAAGGGGAAATAAAATAGAATTGTTTTATTTATTTAATGATAAAGATTACATGTAACAAGTAATGTTAAAGAATTACATTAAGAGATGAAGAGAAATTAACATGGTGAATTAAAGTTAAGATTAAAATGTAGGGAGATAACCTTAACTAACTTCAATATGTGAAGTAGTCATGTTGGTCATGTCCCATTAATGGAGATTGCATACATCAAGAAGAAGAAAACAAAGGAAGAAAATGGAGTTGTACCTTGAGAAAGAGGACTTGAACCTTGACTTGAAAGTGTTATTGTTGTAATGAAATTGTTGTAGAACAATTTGTGTAGAGTCTTGTTACTAAGAACTCTTGTTGGGAGAATTTGTGTATAATGTAGTTGGTGAATCAAGGTTGGAGTCCCTTTCTAAGGTAGAAGATGATGGTTTTTATAGGTAAAAAAGAGAGGGAAATGATGGAGGGAAATTGGTCATCCATGTGAAATGGAATGGGCCAATCACAAATAAGATAAATGAATAAAAGAAAAATAAAAGAAATAAAGAAATCAAATAATAAATGAAAAAAATATTAGTTTTTGGAAAAGGCTTAGAATTTGGGATTGGGAGTTAATGGAAAAGGGGGGATGAATGTGGATGTAAAAAGATGGTTTTCGTGATCAAGAAAAGATGTTTGTAAATAAGAAAAGGGAGGGAAATAAGGTGCAATCCGTTACTGCCAAAGTGGGAAGCGCGCGGGTCCGGCTTTTGGGTCGGGACGCGCGCGCGGCTCACTGGCAGTACGGAAGCGCCCGCGGGTGAAAAATGACAGAATGACAGAATGACCCTAAAAGTTAACTCTGTTATGCAGTTTAGTCCAAAACTAACGGAATCAGTTAGGAACTTAACTGAAGTAACAGAAATCAACAAAAATAAGTTAAATAAAAATACTTTGTATGCAATCGGGGTGAGAGGTCCAAGGCGGGGTGTCTACACCACCTAAGATTTCTAAGAGAAAAGGGCTAACAAACTGCCGGATCAAGAGTCAATGGGCTTACGTCAAAGACAGCCTAAGATTTCTAAGCAAAAACGGGATTACAAACTGCCGGGTCAAGAGTCAATGGGCTTACGTCAAGGACCGCCTAAGATTTCTAAGTGAAAACGGGCTTACAAACTGTCGGGTCAAGAGTCATTGGGCTTACGTCAAGGAACGCCTAAGATTTCTAAGCAAAAACGTGCTAACAAACTGCCGGGTCAAGAGTCAATGGGCTTACGTCAAGAACCGCCTAAGATTTTAAGCAAAAACGGGCTTACAAACTGCCGGGTAAAGAGTCAATGGGCTTACCTCAAGGACCGCCTAAGATTTCTAAGTGAAAACGGGGTTACAAACTGTCGGGTCAAGAGTCATTGGGCTTACGTCAAGGACCGCCTAAGATTTCTAAGCGAAAACGGGCTTACAAACTGCCGGGTCTAGAGTCAATGGGCTTACGTCAAGGAACGCCTAAGATTTCTAAGCAAAAACGGGCTTACAAACTGCCGGGTCAAGGGTCAACGGGCTTACGTCAAGGAACGCCTAAGATTTCTAAGCGAATACGGGCTTACAAACTACCGAGTCATTTTACATAAAAGCAATGACAACAAATGGGCTTACGTCACATTGGGAGCACCAAAGAATTCTAAGCGAAAACGGGCTTACAAACTGCCAGGTCAAGAGTCAATGGGCTTACATCAAGGACCGCCTAAGATTTCTAAGCGAAAATGGGCTTACAAACTGCCGGGTCATTTTACATAAAAGCAATGACAACAAATGGGCTTACGTCATATTGGGACCGCCTAAGATTTCTAAGCGAAAACGGGCTTACAAAATACCCGGTCAAGAGTCAATGGGCTTACGTCAAGGACCGCCTAAGATTTCTAAGCGAAAACGGGCTTACAAACTGCCAGGTCAAAAGTCAATGGGCTTGCGTCAAGGACCGCCTAATATTTCTAAGCAAAAATGGCCGTACAAACTGCCGGGTCATGAGTCAATGGGCTTACGTCAAGGACCGCCTAAGATTTCTAAGCGAAAACGTGCTAACAAACTGCCGGGTCAAGAGTCAATGGGCTTACGTCAAGGACCGCCTAAGATTTCTAAGCAAAAACGGGCTTACAAACTGCCGGGTCAAGAGTCAATGGGCTTACCTGAAGGACCGCCTAAGATTTCTAAGTGAAAACGGGCTTACAAACTACCGGGTCAAGAGTCATTGGGCTTACGTCAAGGACCGCCTAAGATTTCTAAGCGAAAACGGGCTTACAAACTGCCGGGTCTAGAGTCAATGGGCTTTAATCAAGGACCGCCTAAGATTTCTAAGCGAAAACGGGCTTAAAACTCCGGGTCAAGAGTCAACGGGCTTACATCAAGGACTGCCTAAGATTTCTAAGCCAAAACGGGCTTACAAACTGCCGGGTCAAGAGTCAATGGGCTTACGTCAAGGACCGCCTAAGATTTCTAAGCGAAAACGGGCTTACAAACTACCGCGTCAAGAGTCAATGTGCTTATGTTAAGGACCGCCTAAGATTTCTAAGCAAAACGGGCTTACAAACTACCGGGTCAAGAGTCAATGGGCTTACGTCAAGAACCGACTAAGATTTCTAAGCAAAAACGGGCTTACAAATTGCCGGGTCAAGAGTCAATGGGCTTACGTTAAGGACCGCCTAAGATTTCTAAGCAAAAACGGGCTTACAAATTGTCGGGTCAAGAGTCAATGGGCTTACGTCAAGGACCGCCTAAGATTTCTAAGCGAAAACGGGCTTACAAACTGCAGGGTCAAGAGTCAATGGGCTTACGTCAAGGACCACCTAAGATATCTAATTGAAAACGGGCTTACAAACTGCCGGGTCAAGAGTTAATGGGCTTACGTCAAGGACCGCCTAAGATTTCTAAGCGAAAATGGGCTTACAAACTGCCGGGTCATGTAACATAAATGCAATGACAACAAATGGGCTTACGTCACATTGGGACCGCCTAAGATTTCTAAGCAAAAACGGGTTTACAAACTACCGAGTCAAGAGTCAATGGGCTTACGTCAAGGACCGCCTAAGATTTCTAAGCGAAAACGGGCTTACAAACTACCGTTCAAGAGTCAATGGGCTTTTGTCAAGGACCACCTAAGATTTCTAAGCAAAAACGGGCTTACAAACTGCCGGGTCAAGAGTCAATGGGCTTACGTCAAGGACCGCCTAAGATTTCTAAGCGAAAACGGGCTTACAAACTGCCAGGTCAAAGTCAATGGGCTTGCGTCAAGGACCGCCTAAGATTTCTAAGCAAAAATGGCCGTACAAACTGCCGGGTCATGAGTCAATGGGCTTACGTCAAGGACCGCTTAAGATTTCAAAGCGAAAACGGGCTTAGAAACTGCCAGTTCAAAAGTCAATGGGCTTGCGTCAAGGACCGCCTAAGATTTCTAAGCAAAAATGGCCTTACAAACTGCCGGGTCATGAGTCAATGAGCTTACGTCAAGGACCGCCTAAGATTTCTAAGCAAAAACGGGCTTACAAACTACCGCGTCAAGAGTCAATGTGCTTATGTTAAGGACCGCCTAAGATTTCTAAGCAAAAACGGGCTTACAAACTACCGGGTCAAGAGTCAATGGGCTTACGTTAAGAACCGACTAAGATTTCTAAGCGAAAACGGGCTTACAAATTGCCGGGTCAAGAGTCAATGGGCTTACGTTAAGGACCGCCTAAGATTTCTAAGCAAAAACGGGCTTACAAATTTTCGGGTCAAGAGTCAATGGGCTTACGTCAAGGACCGCCTAAGATTTCTAAGCGAAAACGGGCTTACAAACTGCAGGTTCAAGATTCAATGGGCTTACGTCAAGGACCACCTAAGATATCTAATTGAAAACGGGCTTACAAACTGCCGGGTCAAGAGTTATTGGGCTTACGTCAAGGACCGCCTAAGATTTCTAAGCGAAAATGGGCTTACAAACTGCGGGTCATGTAACATTAAAGCAATGACAACAAATGGGCTTACGTCACATTGGGACCGCCTAAGATTTCTAAGCAAAAACGGGTTTACAAACTACCGAGTCAAGAGTCAATGGGCTTACGTCAAGGACCGCCTAAGATTTCTAAGCGAAAACGGGCTTACAAACTACCGGTTCAAGAGTCAATGGCTTTTGTCAAGGACCACCTAAGATTTCTAAGCAAAAACGGGCTTACAAACTGCCGGGTCAAGAGTCAATGGGCTTACGTCAAGGACCGCCTAAGATTTCTAAGCGAAAACGGGCTTACAAACTGCCAGGTCAAAAGTCAATGGGCTTGCGTCAAGGACCGCCTAAGATTTCTAAGCAAAATGGCCGTACAAACTGCCGGGTCATGAGTCAATGGGCTTACGTCAAGGACCGCTTAAGATTTCAAAGCGAAAACGGGCTTAGAAACTGCCAGTTCAAAAGTCAATGGGCTTGCGTCAAGGACCGCCTAAGATTTCTAAGCAAAAATGGCCTTACAAACTGCCGGGTCATGAGTCAATGGGCTTACGTCAAGGACCGCCTAAGATTTCTAAGCGAAAACATGCTAACAAACTGCCGGTCAAGAATCCATAGGCTTACGTCAACGGCCGCCAAAGATTTCTAAGCAAAAACGGGCTTACAAACTGCCGGGTCAAGAGTCAATGGGCTTACGTCAAGGACCGCCTAAGATTTCTAAGGGAAAACGGGCTTACAAACTCCCAGGTCAAAATTCAATGGGCTTGCGTCAAGGACCGCCTAAGATTTCTAAGCAAAAATGGCCGTACAAACTGCCGGGTCATGAGTCAATGGGCTTACGTCAAGGACCGCCTAAGATTTCTAAGCGAAAACGTGCTAACAAACTGCCGGGTCAAGAGTCAATGGGCTTACGTCAAGGACCGCCTAAGATTTCTAAGCAAAAACGGGCTTACAAACTGCCGGGTCAAGAGTCAATGGGCTTACCTCAAGGACCCCCTAAGATTTCTAAGTGAAAACGGGCTTACAAACTATCGGGTCAAGAGTCATTGGGCTTACGTCAAGGACCGCCTAAGATTTCTAAGCGAAAACGGGCTTACAAACTGCCGGGTCTAGAGTCAATGGGCTTAAATCAAGGACCGCCTAAGATTTCTAAGTGAAAACGGCTTACAAACTGCCGGGTCAAGAATCAACGGGCTTACATCAAGGACCGCCTAAGATTTCTAAGCCAAAACTGGCTTACAAACTGCCGGGTCAAGAGTCAATAGGCTTACGTCAAGGACCGCCTAAGATTTCTAAGTGAAAACGGGCTTACAAACTGTCGGGTCAAGAGTCATTGGGCTTACGTCAAGGAACGCCTAAGATTTCTATGCAAAAATGTGCTAACAAACTGCCGGGTCAAGAGTCAATGGGCTTACGTCAAGAACCGCCTAAGATTTTAAGCAAAAACGGGCTTACAAACTGCCGGGTAAAGAGTCAATGGGCTTACCTCACGGACCGCCTAAGATTTCTAAGTGAAAACGGGCTTACAAACTGTCGTGTCAAGAGTCATTGGCTTACGTCAAGGACCGCCTAAGATTTCTAAGCGAAAACGGGCTTACAAACTGCCGGGTCTAGAGTCAATGGGCTTACGTCAAGGAACGCCTAAGATTTCTAAGCAAAACGTGCTAACAAACTGCTGGGTCAAGAGTCAATGGGCTTACGTCAAGAACCGCATAAGATTTTAAGCAAAAACGGGTTTACAAACTGCCGGGTAAAGAGTCAATGGGCTTACCTCAAGGACCGCCTAAGATTTCTAAGTGAAAACGGGCGTACAAACTATCGGGTCAAGAGTCATTGGGCTTACGTCAAGGACCGCCTAAGATTTCTAAGCGAAAACGGGCTTACAAACTGCCGGGTCTAGAGTCAATGGGCTTAAATCAAGGACCGCCTAAGATTTCTAAGCGAAAACGGGCTTACAAACTGCCGGGTCAAGAGTCAACGGGCTTACATCAAGGGCCGCCTAAGATTTCTAAGCCAAAACGGGCTTACAAACTGCCGGGTCAAGAGTCAATGGGCTTACGTCAAGGACCGCCTAAGATTTCTAAGCGAAAACGGGCTTACAAACTGCCGCGTCAAGAGTCAATGTGCTTATGTTAAGGACCGCCTAAGATTTCTAAGCAAAAACGGGCTTACAAACTACCGGGTCAAGAGTCAATGGGCTTACGTCAAGAACCGACTAAGATTTCTAAGCGAAAACGGGCTTACAAATTGCCGGGTCAAGAGTCAATGGGCTTACGTTAATGACCGCCTAAGATTTCTAAGCAAAAACGGGCTTACAATTTTCGGGTCAAGAGTCAATGGGCTTACGTCAAGGACCGCCTAAGATTTCTAAGCGAAAATGGGCTTACAAACTGCCGGGTCATGTAACATAAAAGCAATGACAACAAATGGGCTTACGTCACATTGGGACCGCCTAAGATTTCTAAGCAAAAACGGGTTTACAAACTACCGAGTCAAGAGTCAATGGGCTTACGTCAAGGACCGCCTAAGATTTCTAAGCGAAAACGGGCTTACAAACTACCGGTTCAAGAGTCAATGGGCTTTTGTCAAGGACCACCTAAGATTTCTAAGCAAAAACGGGCTTACAAACTGCCGGGTCAAGAGTCAATGGGCTTACGTCAAGGACCGCCTAAGATTTCTAAGCGAAAACGGGCTTACAAACTGCCAGGTCAAAAGTCAATGGGCTTGCGTCAAGGACCGCCTAAGATTTCTAAGCAAAAATGGCCGTACAAACTGCCGGGTCATGAGTCAATGGGCTTACGTCAAGGACCGCTTAAGATTTTAAAGCGAAAACGGCTTAGAAACTGCCAGTTCAAAAGTCAATGGGCTTGCGTCAAGGACCGCCTAAGATTTCTAAGCAAAAATGGCCTTACAAACTGCCGGGTCATGAGTCAATGGGCTTACGTCAAGGACCGCCTAAGATTTCTAAGCGAAAACATGCTAACAAACTGCCGGGTCAAGAATCAATGGGCTTACGTCAACGGCCGCCAAAGATTTCTAAGCAAAAATGGCTTACAAACTGCCGGGTCAAGAGTCAATGGGCTTACGTCAAGGACCGCCTAAGATTTCTAAGGGAAAACGGGCTTACAAACTGCAGGTCAAAAGTCAATGGGCTTGCGTCAAGGACCGCCTAAGATTTCTAAGCAAAAATGGCCGTACAAACTGCCGGGTCATGAGTCAATGGGCTTACGTCAAGGACCGCCTAAGATTTCTAAGCGAAAACGTGCTAACAAACTGCCGGGTCAAGATTCAATGGGCTTACGTCAAGGACCGCCTAAGATTTCTAAGCAAAAACGGGCTTACAAACTGCCGGGTCAAGAGTCAATGGGCTTACCTCAAGGACCGCCTAAGATTTCTAAGTGAAAACGGGCTTACAAACTATCGGGTCAAGAGTCATTAGGCTTACGTCAAGGACCGCCTAAGATTTCTAAGCGAAAACGGGCTTACAAACTGCCGGGTCTAGAGTCAATGGGCTTAAATCAAGGACCGCCTAAGATTTCTAAGTGAAAACGGGCTTACAAACTGCCGGGTCAAGAGTCAACGGGCTTACATCAAGGACCGCCTAAGATTTCTAAGCCAAAACTGGCTTACAAACTGCCGGGTCAAGAGTCAATAGGCTTACGTCAAGGACCGCCTAAGATTTCTAAGTGAAAACGGGCTTACAAACTGTCGGTCAAGAGTCATTAGGCTTACGTCAAGGAACGCCTAAGATTTCTATGCAAAAATGTGCTAACAAACTGCCGGTCAAGAGTCAATGGGCTTACGTCAAGAACCGCCTAAGATTTTAAGCAAAAACGGGCTTACAAACTGCCGGGTAAAGAGTCAATGGGCTTACCTCAAGGACCGCCTAAGATTTCTAAGTGAAAACGGGCTTACAAACTGTCGGGTCAAGAGTCATTGGGCTTACATCAAGGACCGCCTAAGATTTCTAAGCGAAAACGGGCTTACAAACTGCCGGGTCTAGAGTCAATGGGCTTACGTCAAGGAACGCCTAAGATTTCTAAGCAAAAACGTGCTAACAAACTGCTGGGTCAAGAGTCAATGGGCTTACGTCAAGAACCGCCAAAGATTTTAAGCAAAAACGGGTTTACAAACTGCCGGGTAAAGACTCAATGGGCTTACCTCAAGGACCGCCTAAGATTTCTAAGTGAAAACGGGCTTACAAACTATCGGTTCAAGAGTCATTGGGCTTACGTCAAGGACCGCCTAAGATTTCTAAGCGAAAACGGGCTTACAAACTGCCGGGTCTAGAGTCAATGGGCTTTAATCAGGACCGCCTAAGATTTCTAAGCGAAAACGGGCTTACAAACTGCCGGGTCAAGTGTCAACGGGCTTACATCAAGGACCGCCTAAGATTTCTAAGCCAAAACGGGCTTACAAACTGCCGGTCAAGAGTCAATGGGCTTACGTCAAGGACCGCCTAAGATTTCTAAGCGAAAACGGGCTTACAAACTACCGCGTCAAGAATCAATGTGCTTATGTTAAGGACCGCCTAAGATTTCTAAGCAAAAACGGGCTTACAAACTACCGGGTCAAGATTCAATGGGCTTACGTCAAGAACCGACTAAGATTTCTAAGCGAAAACGGGCTTACAAATTGCCGGGTCAAGAGTCAATGGGCTTACGTTAAGGACCGCCTAAGATTTCTAAGCAAAAACGGGCTTACAAATTGTCGGTCAAGAGTCAATGGGCTTACGTCAAGGACCGCCTAAGATTTCTAAGCGAAACGGGCTTACAAACTGCAGGGTCAAGAGTCAAGGGCTTACGTCAAGGACCACCTAAGATATCTAATTGAAAACGGGCTTACAAACTGCCGGGTCAAGAGTTAATGGGCTTACGTCAAGGACCGCCTAAGATTTCTAAGCGAAAATGGGCTTACAAACTGCCGGGTCATGTAACATACAAGCAATGACAACAAATGGGCTTACGTCACATTGGGACCGCCTAAGATTTCTAAGCAAAAACGGGTTTACAAACTACCGAGTCAAGAGTCAATGGGCTTACGTCAAGGACCACCTAAGATTTCTAAGCAAAAACGGGCTTACAAACTGCCGGGTCAAGAGTCAATGGGCTTACGTCAAGGACCGCCTAAGATTTCTAAGCGAAAACGGGCTTACAAACTGCCAGGTCAAAAGTCAATCGGCTTGCGTCAAGGACCGCCTAAGATTTCTAAGTAAAAATGGCCGTACAAACTGCCGGGTCATGAGTCAATGGGCTTACGTCAAGGACCGCTTAAGATTTCAAAGCGAGAACGGGCTTAGAAACTGCCAGTTCAAAAGTCAATGGGCTTGCGTCAAGGACCGCCTAAGATTTCTAAGCAAAAATGGCCTTACAAACTGCCGGTTCATGAGTCAATGGGCTTACGTCAAGGACCGCCTAAGATTTCTAAGCGAAAACATGCTAACAAACTGCCGGGTCAAGAATCAATGGGCTTACGTCAACGGCCGCCAAAGATTTCTAACCAAAAACGGGCTTACAAACTGCCGGGTCAAGAGTCAATGGGCTTACGTCAAGGACCGCCTAAGATTTCTAAGCAAAAATGGGCGTACAAACTGCCGGGTCAAGAGTCAATGGGCTGTTACGTCAAGGACCGCCTAAGATTTCTAAGCGAAAACGGGCTTACAAACTAACGAGTCATTTTACATAAAAGCAAGAACAATGGGCTTACGTCACAGGGACCGCCTAAGATTTCTAAGCGAAAACGGGCTTACAAACTGCCGGGTCAAGAGTCAATGGGCTTACGTCAAGGACCGCCTAAGATTTCTAAGTGAAAACGGGCTTACAAACTGCCGGGTCAAGAGTCAATGGGCTTACGTCAAGGACCGCCTAAGATTTCTAAGCAAAAACGGCTTACAAACTGCCGGGTCAAGAGTCAATGGGCTTACGTCAAGGACCGCCTAAGATTTCTAAGTGAAAACGGCTTACAAACTGCCGGGTCAAGAGTCAATGGGCTTACGTCAAGAACCGCCTAAGATTTCTAAGCGAAACGGGCTTACAAACTGCCGGGTCAAGAGTCAATGGGCTTACGTCAAGGACCGCCTAAGATTTCTAAG